>BSSO01002676.1:0-18564 GCA_030267885.1 Mesembryanthemum crystallinum
TGAGATTTATATAATCGCAATTATTTGTGGTCAAAGTGTTATCTTGAAGACCGCATAAGTCAAACCATTAACATTATATTGAAACGGGAGTATGTACTAAACTCCACTTTCGCACGTTGTGAACAAATTAAACTAAACTCCACTTTCGCACGTTTGAACAAATTAAACATGCATTCTCGTTCGTACCAACACAGTACAAGTCCTTTGTCTTTTTTTTTGATTAGTCTTCTTACCTATTTGACTTTAACTTGGGGCTATGTTACATAATTATCATCAGAATTTTGACATAGCGGAAGAATTATGGGTTTTATCTAGGGTGTAAAATCGATCTATACAAGCGTATATACAAAAGTATGTCAAAATAAAAACGGATAATACTAGCTATACACATTGTGTAGTCATTTCACTTATGAGATGGTAAATAGTGATTGGAAAATTATATGCTAATAAAAAAAAGGAAAAATAATTTTTTGAAATTGATTATGTTTGAAATTCAAACATTTTCATTTCAAATTTTAGAAGGTGTTAGGTATGACAAAAGGAATTGGAGGAAAAATACTGAAATGTTCAATTGTGGCTATTGTCCTTTATCTCCGTCAAATTAAAATACTCCACCAATCGGCTTTCTCTCTCATTGATTGTATACTACGACGACTTTCTATCTCATTCTCTTCGCGCTCTAGTAGCATTATGAGAGTCATGTGGCAACTTCGTCATCAATTTCGTTGTTCGTCGGGTGCCCAGACAAGACATCGTCCCAGTCCACCGTCACCTGCGTAACTGGAAACTTCGTTGACTTTATTAACTACTCATTAGACAATGTTACTAAACTAACAAATTTGTTACTAATATTAAAAAATGACAACTATCCCGTATTGTTTTCAACATAATTTTGTTACTAATAAAACGCAAAACAAAAAAAAATTATGAACTGAATCGAAAATTATAATAATTTGTTCATCTACCGCCAACAAGTTATCGATGTAATCGCTCACTGCTATACAACGAAAAATAATCGTGGGAGAAATAGCTTTATCGATCCACGAATTACCGTCGAAATTATTTATTAATTTCTTCTTCTCTATAACACCACTGCCACCGCTATTGATTCTTGCCGTTAATACTGAGTGTCGATAGTTTAATTTGAGAATCGCCGAAATTCACGTCATAGACTCGTCGAAAATTTTATACAGAGACTACCTAAAACAACACCAGATTGATGGAGAACTTATTTTAACTTTTTCAGTCACCGCCGGAATTTTGTTTGAGAAGTTCACAAGAATTTTGTTATTTGAGTTTGATGGAGGAAAAAAAATTTATCAATTACTTTCCCTCTTATATCTTAGTTTTACCGCCAAATAACCACAACTTCTAAATGAAAAGTTTTTCTTCTCTGCTTTCCCTTCTTTCATATTTTCACCTTGCTCACATGGCACTTTCTAATTGGCTATTAGATTTGTGTATTAGTACACACACCGTGTATGGGAATTACTGTCCAATAAAAACATTGCTCTTTGATCTTACAACAACACATTATATTATTCATCTTTGGTTAGATTATGACAATGTTAATTCTACATTTTCGGTTAATGGAATATTATTAACGTTAAGAATGTTTTTGTGGTAGTAAAAATTTAACTGATTGAAGATGTTAAGAATGCCTAGCTGCAACATAATTTAAGTGCTTATCAATTAGCTGAAAAGTTTGAGGATCTTGGTGAGAGATATACCCAATTAACTACACAAATGTACTTTAGAGGATTTGAACCCATGACTTCTAATTAGAGATTATGAATCTACAACCAATCTATCAATCCATGATAGGCAAATATCTTTAAGTCTAAACATGAGAATACCTATAACTATTGACGTACAGAGTTGCAGATAAATACATATGTTGCTTTTAAAAATCATAAACTACGTTCAAAACACACATCTTGTGTTAAACACCGAAGTTCCACAACCATATAGCATGATGGACACTATAGCGCTGACGATATCAGCCAGCATATTAGTCTGCGTAATGCACACTAGCGAAAAGTTAAAAGGCTAAATCACTGAGATGAACTCGTTAAACGGGATTTGATCCACGATTCGAGGTTCTTAAGCTCCTCATTGCTTATTGAATGGCCTAAACCTGGATAAGCCTGCAAATACCACCATCCAAATATTACATATAACCCTGCAGGTTAATTAATTAGTTAACTGCACCAGTAGTTGGCAAATAGGAAGCATGAGACAGTACCTTAAACTCGCACGTAACACCAGCTTTTTCAAGTAGCGGTGGCCCAGCTTGTCCAGCCTCAAACAATACTGTCGGGTCGGATATCCCATGAGACCACAGAATTGGTGTCTGCACATGAACCCAGGTCTGGCATGAGTATATAATATCACCATACTATACCATGACACCATTCACCAACACCTCAAATATATAATAATAAAGTTTTGAAAACATTATTTTGCACTTAACTGCGTTAGCACTCAAGTTTGAGGGGAAGAAATGAAGCAGATGAAGAGAGCTCTCATGTGCAACAGTCATTTGCAAAAGCAATAAGTATGGTGGGTATGTAAGAAAATAACTTCCAAGAGATTTTGTATACTGTCCATGGACTTCAAACACCCTTTTTAATAAGAGCTGTGGATCACGACTCAAAGTTGGAGAAATGGTAACTCGTGCCATGTTCAATGTGTGCATCTACCTATTGAGCCCCCGTTCATTTTGTTACCATTCTGCATTTGGTTTCAGTTCAGTTATGCAACTTCTCTAACATGTAATTCATTCAGTTAGTCCAGTAAAATTCAGTGCCATTGAAATGGACAGAGTGAATACCAAATAGAACTACTGCAGGTAGATATCTTCACACAGTTAGAAGTTCAACAAGGATGAGAGTTGAAACATGATACATGGTAGTAACAAAAAAAAAAAAAACAAAAAAAGAAAAAAGAAAAAGAAAACNACATGTTCAGCATAGTAGAAGAACAAACTAAAGTCCAAATGCAAGCTAAGTAATAGATTATACCTTCTTTGCATCTTCTGGAAATTGTTCAATCATAGAATGATTGAAAGGAACCCATCCACTGAAAACTGCACCACCACCTAAAGTTCTCGGATAAAGCAGTACACTAGCTAAAGTCAAGGCACCTGCAACAATTGACCCTCTATGTTATGAAGTTTCAAGCGGTGCAGTACGGATCAAATCATGACGCGAAAACTCTGCACATATAAAGGAGGGGAGTTGACATCAAGTACCTCCTTGACTGAATCCACAAACAAATATATTATCAGGACTTATGCCTGCAGAAATCTCTTTGTCTATTATCGCATGGACACGTTTAACTGCTTTCAATAACGTATTCTCATCGTTTGGAGAATGCTAAACAAACAGAGAAAAACAAAACTGTTAGTTTAAGCATGGGATCACATTTTTGCCTACATAGATTAGTAGTAGATCAATGTTATCCTAAGAGGTCATTTGGCCTAGTATCTAAGGTTTTAAGATTTTGATTTACAAATTTCTCATCTCCTTCCTCCTCTTCCTTCACCTTTTTCCACCCCAAATAGCTTCTATGAAGCCAAAATGAGGCTAGAAATTGAAACTCCATCTTTCAAGCTTCAATTTCTAGACTCAATTTGGCTTCTTAAAAGCTCTTGTGGAGGAGGAAACAGAGAGGAAGGGCATTCATGAATGAGAAACTCAAAATCCTAGAATCTAGGCCAAACAACGTCTAATATGTCTGTCATGCAAAAGTCACATAGAGCAGCAGAATAATAATCATACAGAAACTTTTCACCAGCAGGCACGCAGTGGCGAGACGTCATAGAGAAAATTGATGATCAGAACAGCTTTAAGTAATTTCTTTCCTCTTCTATCCTAGACTACAGTTACATATTTACAAGTTGGGGAGAAGGATGATACTGATTAGAGACAGTTAGCACTTCTGAGATGAGATACATTTCATCTGATACTCCTATAAGAGCATGGCATGTGCACTTGCACTACAATGCATGCTAATTTTCATTCTTGGGCCAATAAACCTATGAAAAGGTAACAAAACAATCACAAGTAGCAGTATGAATGTTAGTTTCAGGTCTCTGTGACGTGGAAGTAGCACCACAGGCAGATATTTCCCGATCAAGCAAATAGATAATACGATTGATTCAGATGCAGATCAAAATCAAACACCAGGACACCCTAATCACAAAGAAATAATGTTCCCCTCCTCCACCAGTAACCCCAAAGAGAAAAAGTATATAACTAAGAAATAATTAACCACAAGTTGCAAAGCAATCTGACTCTGCTTTCAGCACATTTTACTTCGCATAGAATTTACCATTTATGTATAAACAGAGCAGTTAACATGCAATGACAAAGTAAGCAGTCCATCAATACTGTCAGTATGTGATGCGGTAAAAACTGAGTCCTAACTCGTAATGAGATATATCAACATCTAACCATAAAAGAGAAAAAGTAAGATATGAAGAGTAGCCAAAATTAGAACTTACAGCCGTAACCGGTATCTCAGGAATGTCGAACCAGGATGGCATGATAGCACCATCTACAAAGAGCATAAGGTATTCTCATCCCATCAGAAAAGATAATACAATCCAAGATTTCAAAGAAGGAAAAGTTTTAATGCATATGTTCACCAATGAATTGTGATTTACAAAAGGGAGTGGTTAAAAAAAAATAAAATGAGTTTCTACTCTTCCATGTTCCTAAAAGACTAAGTTCATCAGGTTCTTTTAATAATAACCGAATAACTGGACATCAGAAAGGTGAATGATAAATTTCTGAGTTTTTTTTTTTTTTTTTTTTTTGTTACTCACTGGAATGCTTATCCACTTCTATGAAAGCATGAGATTTAAACATCAAAAGGTAGTTATAATTCACAACCAGGACAACAACTTAGAGATCTTGCGGAGGACTAGGTCCATTTATCTTTTCAGTTACTTCACCTGTCTAGTGCGAATACAACGGGCAGGATGACTGAGGTCTTTACTATCTTTTCCTTGAAAATAAGGGTTAAAGTCACCTGGTCAAAACTAAAATGAGGTTTGAAACACGAGAAACTCTTATCTATATATCTACATCACAATCATCACAACACACAAAGTACAGTGAACAGCATAGTTTTAGTCATGACCAACTGTCTTCAAGGACTTCCAATTATGTGAGATATATTCCACTACCAGCTAAAGAAACTAATTCCTGATTCAACTACATCAAATGCTTCGTTTTAATACATTTGCTGCCAAGTCACATTTGCAAAACCCAAGTATGGAAATGGAATAATAAAGCAACGGGAACGTGAAAAGGGAAAGAAGCATTATTAACAGTAAGAATTACATGGTCCTGCAAGAATTATAATGCAATGCTGGTTAACACAAAATTCCAAAATTGGCAATGAATTTCCATCAGAAGCTGTATTTGCAAAGTAGTTTCCTCTACTCCTCTTACATAGTTACCACTTACCTCTATTCTCTGCGTGCTACTCATTCTACTCAAACTCACAAACCACACAATCAAAGAGTTATATAACATCACACTGCGTATCCAACTATCCATAGTAAAAAATCACTCTTTTGCCACTTCTTACGCACGAACATTATTACCAACATTCTGAATGAAGTATAATCGCAAAACCATTTTGCTGTATTTATTTTCTCATAAGCTTTAGACAGTTCTATGTTGAAAGCCTGCACACTTGCAACATGTAATATATTGTGTGAATACAAACAGATGTTCAAAGTAAAGATCACTCTTTTCCCACTTTCCACACAAGAATCCAATAACCCGCATTCTCAATTTAAGTATAAATGCAAAGTTATTTTTCTGTAATTAGTTTCCAATAAGCTTAAGGCAGTTGTGAGGTGAAGATATGCACAATCACATCATAAGCCTGATGAAATTCCAAGCGCAAACCACAGCATATCACTACTGACAGCCTAAATCCCAACTACTTTCCTGCATTTGCTATTGAACAATTAAACAGTTGGAACAAAATGTCCCATCTTTTACTTGTCTATTTTTTCCCAATTGCACTGTTGGAAAAATGACAAACTAATCATCAAAATTCAGAAAAACTACCAAACAACCATCTAATTTCACAGCCATTAGAAAAATATAGTTTGCCATGAATTCAAAAAATTGCCCAAAAGAGAAAGTGAGAGTATCTTACAATTGCAAGAAACAGGACTGGGAGGAGCAGAGGGAAAGGACCATTTTGAGGAATTGAACTCAGGAGAAGTGAAGAGAGACTTGATGGGTTCATTGGCGGGCCCCGAATCACCCAACCCATGAAGCCACAATATGAAGCTCCTGGCCCGACCCGACGACGCCATACGGTTCTGGATCGGGTTCGGGTTCGGGTTCGGGTTTGGGTTTGGGTTTGAGAGGAGGATGAACAAAAGAGTGATGCCCACTGAGATTGCAAGCACTGCGATTGGTTTGGCTACTGAGATCGTCAATGGCGTCAATGTTAGCTTCATCTATCTCATTCTCATTCTCATTCTCATTCTCTCTCCTCTTGTATTTACCAGTCTTCAATGGAGTGAGTCTCTGTGTTTGGATGATATGCTCTCAGTCTCCACTAGTAAAGTGTGGGCTGGGTTTGGGTTTTAATTGGGCTACTTGAAAGCAATTTCCAACCTACTTTCTTGGGCTGATGTGCTCCATTACAAAATACTCCCTAACTTAACATGGATCACAAAAAATATAAACATGAAAAAGACATGAGTACTATAAATCAAATGAAAAAACAGATATACTCCTAACTTACATGAAAACAATAATTGATCAATTTTTTTTTTTTTTTTAAAAAAAAACACTTTGAAAATGTTGGGATAAAGAAGCAAATCTTATTATAAAAAGGATTATGAGATCCTTAATGGGTTAGATATACCCTATTATTTGTCGATATTGAAAAGTGAATAGCAATTGCAACTATCAAAAATAATTGAAAATTTCAAAAATACTAATGTCTCTCTACATGGCAAAGGGATAAGGGTGGTTGCCTAATTAGGAATAACCAACGATATGGAGTACCTTGTAAGAAGATAATTGTTAATGTGTCATGATCGACCTTGCTAATATTGATAATGTATATATCAAAATAAATTTTGTTAATGTCATGTTAACAAAAGTTATCATAAAATTGTTCATTTCTATATTAGATTAGTAAAGTTTATGTCGCACGGGCACCAAATTGGGATACAAAGACATAAAAGCAAGAACATCTACATAGATGTACTTAGGTTTTGAGTAGGATACAATACCTGACTGGCATCTTGAAGTGTCCGTGCATCATAGAATAAAGTTTTTTTTGATAAACAGAATAAAGTTATTATTTCCTTTGTTATTGATTATTTAAATTAAAAGAAATAATAGACCCCCTTTTGAAAAAAGAAAAGAAATATAGACCCACCAGGCCACTACACAGTGGATGTAGCCGGAAAATAGTGCCTGGGACGAACATTTGACCTTCTTTACACAGTTTTTCCGATTTTTAGAGAGAGAAGAAGAGAGAGAAATTGAAATTCATGGCAACTTCAAAGCTTCAATCTCTATGGAACCACCCTGCCGGCCCCAAAACCAGTAAGTTCATCTCTTTTATATATCAAAAATTCAATCTTTTCTTTATCATATTGTTTGTTTGGGGTTTTCGCTTTTAACTTTCCCGAATATAATTGTATTGGTGGCACCTATAATCTTTGATTGATTTTGAGCTGTTGAATAATCCTGAAGTTTATCTGATTTCATCGGTGTGTAATGTTGCTACGAGCTAATTGGCTGATGCTGACATTTTGTCCTAATTTTTTCACTGATTAAGATTGTATCTAGAAATTATTGGGTTTCAATTTTCAAATGAGGGTGATATTCATTTCAATTCCAATTTCCAGGGAGTAGTATAGCTAATTGAGAAAGGTAAGGCTGTGATTCGTTTAGAAACATAATACTGCTTGACCTTGAAAAGCCGGGTTTTTGAAAAGTGATAGTACAATTCAACCCTTTGATTTTGTTTTGGGATCCCATAGGACTTAGGAGAGAGTAGGTTAGGTCAAGTTATCATCATATTGTAATACTGTGTATTCAGGACACAGGAGAACTGGTTAGAAATGCTAATCCTCGAGTTGGACTGGACTATTGTAAAGCTCTGTAACCCTGAGGAGATAGCTCGACTGATAAGAGCTCTGAGATTTATTCCATTTCATATCTTAGTGGAGGATCGGATTTGGGTACTTTGGGGTGGGCATGAAAGCTTCGAGTCTGTTTTATACGAAGTACGAACAACATGGAATAGCAATCTGCTTGGGATTTTACTTTGTGCTTAAATCTGTGTTGGTTTCAGACCTGCTATCCAATATCTATCAGTAGCTGATATGTGGTAATTTAGAGTGGCAATGGGATATTCTCATCTTTTATGCAAGAGCTCAAATAGTGTAGTTTGTTTACTCAACCTAACTTTTATTCAAGTTCACATTTACCCAAGGATTTTTCGGCTTGATCAGATAGCAAAAAAACTTATTGTTTTGAGGACTTGGGGTTGATAAGGACTTATAGAGTGTCCTGAGGTCACCAAAGGACCCAAGGTCCATACGTCTAAAATATTAGGTTCTCAACCTAGGTGTAATGTTTTTCAAAAGCAGTAACTTGTAGCCTCTTGAAGGGGCCTATGTCAGATTTTGGGGAACACTTTATTTTTGCATTTTAGTATTTTTCGTACCTAGGGAATCATAATGGACCTGACCCCAACCATATTTACGAAATTTTCGCTATTAGTCAATTATTGCATAGTGAGAAAAACGGACTTGTTTTGGGGATAGTGAGGACTTATTGGGTGATCTTTGCTCACCATATGACCCAAGGGTCGACCGCATATAAGTAAAGTTTCCACTCGTGGATCATTTTAATAAAGAAATTGTGACTTATAGCCTCTGAAATTGGTCTATTATGTACCTCCTCAGGTTGTTTCACCTTTGCTCATTAGGACTATCATGATCTGAGGTGCCATAAATTGAATGGACCCCAAGCCTACCATTTATATTCCCAAATTCAACATCATGCCTTATATATGATATAAATTTTTGACTTGATAAAATATTGGATAGCGAGAAAAGAGGATTGGTATTCAAGGTACAGGAACTTATGTTAAATGACTCTAGGTCAAGCTTATACCAAAATATTAAAAGTTTGGACCTAGAGTTCAACATCAACATCAATATTACCCCAATGCATCAAAAGAGACTTCCACTTAGGCGGGGTAAGGGGGGTTGATTGTACGCAGCCTTACCCCTGTGAGAACAGAGAGGCTGTTTTCTTTTGACCCTTGATCCGAAGTGCGATGACTATCAGCATCTTCACTATAAAGTTTCGACCTAGAGTTCATTTTGGTTAAAAATGGTGACTTAAAGGCTTTGGTATTAGCCTATCCCAAGACTTTCCTTGGACCTGTTTTATTTATTGTTTAAGGCCCTTTGGTTGTCAAGGAAGTTATAATGGATTCCAACCCCATCGTTTATGGCTCCAAAGTCACCCTCCACGCCACATTTTTTATGTGACTTATTGTCTTTGGAATTGGCCCATCTCGGCACTTTTGTATGACCCATCTTAAAATTGCATTTTAGGACCTCCAATGACCTATAAAGAAAGCCCAACCCCACCGCTTTTGCCCCAAAATTCATCTCTATGCCATATTTAGGGTATATTTTTTGCACTTGATCGTACATCACATATCGAGAAAAATCGCGACATTATATCGGATATCGATGACTGGTGGGGTTTGTCTAGATTACCAAATGACTAGAGGTTCAACCCCCATCACTTTAAATAAGGTTTTCAACTCAAAGCCCATTTTGATCAATTAATGTGACTTATAGCCTTTAGAATTGGTCCATTTCGGCACCTCTTTAAAACCTATTCTACTTTTGCACTTTAGGACTTTCAAATATACTTGGGGTCATAATGAGCCCCAATTCCACCGTTCATGGTCTTAAAATTCACCATTGTACCTCATTTACTACATGATATTTTGACTAGATCAAATATCAGATAACAAGGAAAAATGATTGGTAATGTGGACCTTTGAGGTGTTTCGATGTCACCAAATGACCTAGATTAACCCCATAAGAAGATCTCGAAGTTTTCAACTTGGGGGTACTTTTTGATTAAACAAATATGACTAATTGCCTTTGGAATTAGCCCATCTTGGCACTTTCCTATGACACTGTTTATTTTTACGTTTTAGGACCTTGGTGACTTAGAAAGTCATAATGGACCCCAACCCCACTGTTTATGGCACCAAATTCACCTCCATGCCACATTTTGGGCATAGTTTTTTCACTTGCTCGTATATTGAATGTCAAGGAAAACTGTGACTTTATATCGTATACCAATGACTTTTGGGGTTTGTTTGGATTACCAAATAGCCCAAAATTCAACCTAACACATAAAATAAGGTTTTCAACTCGAGACCTATTTCAATCAAAAACCCATGACTTATAGCCTTTGGAATTTGGTCCATTTGGGCACCTCTTTAGAGCTAGGTTTACTTTTGTGCTTTTGAACTTTCAATGATCTAGTCATACTGACTCCCTACCCACCATTCATAATTCCCAAATTCACCACCATTCCTCATTTACCCATATAATATTTTGACTCGATCAAATATTGGATAGCAAGGAAAAATGATTGGTATTGGAGGCAACGAGAACTTATGTGGTGTTCCGAGGTCACCATATAACCTTAGGTTGAACCCAAGACAAAATCTCAAGTTTCTACCTAGTGTCAATTTTGATTTAAGAACGTGGCTTATCTTGAAACTCTCATCTGTTTTATTTTTGCCTTTTAGGACCTTTTGGTGACCTAGGAGTTATGAAGGACCCCAAGTCCACCGTTTATGGGTCAAATTCACATTCCGGCCATATTTATGACACAAGTTTTGCTCTTGCTCAAATATCAAATAGCGGGATAAACAAACTGGTGTTGGAGGTACTAAGGATTTATGGGGTGTCCTAGGGTCCCCATATGACCAGATGGTCGATGCCATGACATAGTATGAGGTGTTCAAGCCAGATTTTGTTTTTAAATGAGAATAAGTGGGTTATAGCTTTGGAGGTGGCCCATTTTGGTACCTCTTTAGAATTGGGATATAAAAAATTTCTGTTTTAGGTCTTTTTATGACCCAGGGTCTTGGGAGTTATAATAGACCTAACCCATCTCATATAGCCCCAAATTCACACCTTCATGCCTTAGTTACAGCATAGTTTTCTTGTTGGGTTGAATATCACATAGCGAGGGAAACAAACATGTATTGGGGATACTAAGGATTTATGGTTGTCCCGAGATCATTAAATGACCCACATATTGACCCCGGTTCGTAGTATCATATTTTCAAATTGAAGCATGTTCTCATAATGAACAGTGCTATAGATATTGAAACTGGCCATATTTACCTCCCAGGGCACATTTTACTTTTGATGTTTAGGGCTCTTGATTATTTAGGGGATCAAAACAGACTTCAACCTCACCCTCGCAGTGATGAGAAACTGAAACCTGCCTTTTGGTGTGAACTCTGATTGTCATTTGTCAACTTGAACTATATATTTAGAAGAGCTTCATGTAACTATGCTTTTGAACATTCATTTAAGAATCCACAAATTACTGTGACGGAAGTCTTTATACTCATTCAATGTTGGTCAAACTACCCAGTTTTGCCCTCACGTTTAGGCAATCCAAGCCTCAACACGTGAAACAATAAATTGTGTCAAAGGGACGATGGTTGACCTAAGAACAACCTGCTTCATACCATGCTAATTTTTTATTTTTTTTATTACTGGGCATTAATAAGGTAAGCACATATAAGCTTAATAAGTGATGTTCCACCCTAAAACCAATCAGCAGTTTGGTGAAATAACTCACTAATTTATCTGCATGTTCAAGGCGTTATACTTTGCTAATGTAGGACACACTGCCCACTCATATTTCAAGATGCCTCCCTCAAGAATGAGTTATCTAAGACCCAATCAAGTTAGAAGCAGACTCCATCAGCACAATGAAGTTTAGAATTGAATGGAGGAACTCGAAATAAAAGATATACCCTCGTGCTTGTTGCCACCTGTTTTATGGTCAGCAGATTAGTAAAATAATACATACGTTACGTTACATATATGTGGAAATGGATTAATTGAGATACATCATTTTCTTTTGTAATTGTCTACTTAATCATGGTGTCCTGCCTTGCCTGTGTCATAAAAATTCACATTTTGAGTTCTAAAATTTTCCTGTTTTCCTTCTGCTAAGTGCATATATAATGGATTTGCAGTTCACTTTTGGGCACCAACTTTCAAATGGGGCATCAGTATCGCTAATATTGCTGACTTTGCGAAACCCCCAGAGAAGCTCTCATATCCTCAGCAAATAGGTATATTACTGACCATCAACATTCAAGTGGCTTGCAGATTCTCGCCCCCTGTCTCATGCCTATGCATTGATAATATATCAAATAGTTTTAGTTGCTTGAATATCATACAGAACCTAAAGTTATCCGCTTTGTGATATCCAGCGGTTACCTGCACCGGAATCATATGGTCTCGCTATAGCACTGTGATTACCCCGGTGAGTTTTTCTTTTTCCCTCACTATGTAGCAACTACTTCAGCAATTGTGCTTGTTCAATAAGCCAAACAAATTTCATTTTCGAATAAATGTTTGTGGATTTACCATCTTCATTCGAGCACTCTTCATGCGAGGAATCTTCATGCTGAAGCCTTTTTTTACGCATTATATATATACACACGAAACTATAAACCTCATGTGATACGTGCTTTCTCAGCGGTGCTTTCCTTTATTGTCATATGAAGTTTTATAGTGGACCTACATTGTTGCATAAATATTTCTGATCATAAATATTTCTGATCTCCTTGCTCTTTTACTTGATTTAACTGGTGACCCCTATTGGCCCTATAGGCCTGTAGAAACTAGGAACCAGTTACAACTTACGAAGGACATAGCTTGGTGAAGTTGTCATTGGATTGTAGACGTGCTATGTTTGTTTTCATAGATTGACTGTATGTTTGAAACTCTCTTCTACACCTCACTGTCTATTCAATTCCACATTTTGAACCTGATGGTGAAATGTTAGTAGCCGTTCTTTTTGGAATAGCAGAAAATATCTGTATTAAAGACAACTAGTCACCAATTTCACTCAACCAATACAAAACTGAGGCCCATAGGACCCTTTTCTATGCCTCCTAAAGATAACAAGGCTAGTAATATCCCCCCTATACTACCAAAATAAATAAATAAATAAATAAAATAAAATAAAAATACTATACACTGTATAGTGATGGGCAAATTATAGAATTCTACACCAATTACATCCACTCATCTTTGAATACAAATTTTGACTCCTGTCAACACCCTTTTTTGGCCAAAATATCTGCTTCCTGGTTTTACTCTCTGATTTTGTGTTGGATAAAAAAAGTCCCAGCAAGGACAGAGTCACAGAAGTTTCCAGTCATTCTTGTTAAAGTGCTTCCACCACTTACAGGATCTTTTATCCTTGCATAAAAGCCATTGAAGTGCATTTTGGGAGTCAACTCAACAACCACTTGTGATTGTGAATGACCCTGGCTAATCGGAAGAGGGGAAAAAAACATATTATTTGAATCAAGTTCTCTGATGATGCCTCCACAGCCTTCCTCTCCATGTTTGCCTACTGCAGACTCATTAGAATTGAGCTTTATCCCTCTGCAGGAGGTAGTTTCCAGACTGTCTTCCCTATTGATCTTGTTGGATGAAACTTGTGTTGCATTATAGAAAAAGGTCGAGAGGGGATTGGTTGTCAATTGAGAGAGAGAATGCAAACCGGGGCAATTTCTGCTCGCAGCTCCAAAAAGATCATATCAAGGACCTCCTCCAGCTCCGAAGTACTTAGTATCCAAAACTGATGAGATGCAAATTGCCGAGCCTTCATATGCTACTTCTCTTTTGGTTGCTAGTAGTAATGTCATCCCTTACCACAGAACCTATTTCTTCCCTTTTTTGACAATTTGGCTTGACTGCTATGCTTATATAACACAATGTGATTTAAGCTTTACAGACCACTTCATTACCCAAATAAATGGATATCATCTTTTGGTACGTGAAGTGTTACTTGGTTTTTTGCATTTAAATCACTACAAAGTGTTTTCTTTGAAACCCATTCTTGTGAACTGACTAAGGGCAATCATATTGCCATTGACGAAAAGTCTTTTCTAAATAACCTTGTCTGAGGTCCCTAACAAGACCTTCATGGAAGAGTGCTTTTCATCTGTGGTGATATCCATAACCATTGATAAGTTGTGTTTCCTTTTTCTTGTTTCTTGCTGAAATGCGCTAATGAGTCTTTTACTGTGGTTTCAGAAAAACTGGAATCTTCTCAGTGTAAACATAGCAATGGCTGGAACCGGTCTCTACCAACTTTCTCGAAAGATTCAGTAAGTCTATTTCAGCATGATCTTTTCACGTCTTCGTCTTGATTGTTTTTCCTAATGTAATGATTAAACATACTTGGAATTTCGAAGCTATCTGCGCATATGCCCTAGCTATAGTTTATCAGAAAGCAACATCCTCGTCCTATGCAGAACTTGGATTTTTCCCAGAATGTTGCCTAATGTATGTACTTGCTAGTTGCTAATGATACTTACAAGGCGGTTATCTGGTTTGTTTACAATGATTTCAGGCATGATTATTTCTCAGAGCCAGAACCAGAAGTTGCTGCTGTCAAAGAATGATGACGAAAAACTAGAGATAATCAATCTAAAACATACGCTCAGCAGCTATGGAGCTCAAGTTCTCCCCTCAGCTGCGGATACTGTCTGTTTGTTGATGATTTTTGCTGCGTCTTTGATGTTTTTCATTTTCTCTTTCAAGTTCCAATTGCCCATTTGAGCATAAATTTGTTGGGGAAGCCCTCTTAACAAATCTGTGGGGCACCTGAAGTGTACATTTCAGATACCTCCTTTTAATGTTAGAGCTGTTGAAATTTTACCAGGAGCTATCAATCATAATTCAACTTTTCAACTTCTCTCTTTTAGACAATTTGAATATTTGATTTATGTCCTGTAAATAATGTACTATCCATACCTGCATATTTATTGATCACCAGCGACTCGGAGAGAATACGAGAACAAATAAAAGAGAGCAGGTGTTTATCTCTTTGATCTTGGATCTAAACTGAATAGATTTGGTCAAGGTGTAGAGACAATGCCCAATACACTTCCAGATGAAATGCAAATTCATCTCAAACATGACAAAATTGAATGCTTATTTCATCAAGATCATTTGACAACTTTCAAGCCTTGTAATCTTCAACTTCATTTTGCAAATTTTGGTCCAATGCATTCAGTAAGTTCAATCTACAACTTACTGATTCAATAAGTTCAGTTCAATCTACAACTTACTGATTCAATGAGTTCAGTTAACTTACTGAATTAAAGCGTTCAGTTCAATCCATTAGTGATTAATGGATTCAGTTCAATCTATTACTGATTCAACGTGTTCAGTTCAATCTACGACTTATTGATTTATTGACATTCAGTTCAATCTTGAATCTACATCTCACTTTTCATTGTAAGTAGCAATCAGTCCTTAACAGTTTGAATTGTCAGACTCACTGTTTCTTCCCAACGCCAATTTTCATCTTACTTCAGATTTGAACAGATAATGAAACAAATATGGAGAAAATGGCAAAAATAAATAAATAAATAAATAAAGAAAAAAAAAATGTAGGCACCAATAGACGCAAAGCTGCGGAAATCACAGCAGCGTTGCCTGGAAGGTAACTTTTTTATTAGTTAGTAAAAATTAATGTAACGAGAAGGGTCTCTTAAAATGGCTCAAATTTATGCCATCTCATCTTCTCTCCCTTCTCAATCAAAATTGCAGAATCAAAAAGATTTGATTTTGAGGAGATAAGATAAGAGAGAAAATGAACATTTTTTATTTCAAGAAATGTGAGAAGCTCGGTAAGCAGATTTGTTGACTGAACCACAACAACCGGCCAGTAAAGCTCCTGAGTTTGATTTTGCTACAGCCGTTTTGGCAAATCAAGAGATCCAAATCAACAATTACTCAAATCTCTTGGTACAATATAGCTTGAAAAAAATCGATGCTAAAAAAAAAAAAAAAAAACCACAAATACTTAAAAAATGAATAAGATGATGCATTCAGATGAAAATCGCATGAAATTGTTGAAAGAACATGAGCTGATGATAAACAAAAACAAAATCTCCAGATTTCTGCAAAAATGGCAGTTTTTCACCCAGAGATGGAAGAACATAACGAGAGACACAGAAGAAGATAAAACGCTAATTAGGGTTATGAGTTCGTGAGTAAGAGCTGGTGCTATTTATAGAGAGAGAGAGAGAGAGAGAGAGAGAGTACTAGCTAGTGTGTAGTGTGTACTGTCAACGAGATGTTATATTGGGCCAACACTGCACCCTGATGCTTACCAGCTAGGGTTCTCAAGCCCAGACCTAGTTCAGATTCAACCTTTTATTTATTTTTTTTGTTATTTTTTATTTTATTTTTTTGTTTTGTTTTCTATCAGAGGGGTAAGGAGAATTGTTCTAATTTTGTTATCCAATCTGCTACTTTGTTAACTTCGCCATAAACAAATACTCCATCCGTTCCTCAATTTCCTTAACATTGCACTATTCACACAAGAATTAAGTAGGGTGTATTTGGACTATTTTGCCCTTGGTTGATAAACATTTCAACTAATGGATAGTGGGTGTGAGAAACATTAAAATAATGTGAAGAGAGAGAGAGTGATTGGAGAGAGAAAGTATAATTTTTTATTGTATGTAAGGGATAGTGGGGGGCAAATAAGGGACAATATGAGGAAAATATAGTTATGTTAAGGTAAGTAGGGGACTTGATTTTGGGAGTTTTGTTAAGGTAAGTGGGGGACGGAGGGAGTACTACTATAATCAAGTATGAGCCAAAGCAAATTGGTATTAGTGATTAGTGTTATAAATGACATTGAATGATTAAAAAAAATTCCTTATAATGTGCGAATAACAATATATTTGTATCTTTTTCAAATTGTATTTCCCTATATCCAAGCTGAAACGTCTATCTTGTGGTGCTAGTACGGATATATTTAGTTCTTGGACAAGAAACATGTAAATATACTTGTTACAACTCCGAACTCATTTTTACATAATTAAAGTAGTGAATAGCATTGTGAAAGTGGAGGCATGTTTAGTTGTGAAAAGGGAAGGCAGATTTTAAATTTTCTTATTTGCTAGTTAAACTATGAAAATATTTGTAAAGATATAAATAAGAGATGATGCGATGAAGATACTGCATATATCTCTCCCTCAATTTATTTAGATTGGTAGGCTACCATAGTCAACACTGTGTGTTGTTGACCTACCATTTGTTATTTTATTGGAAATCAAGAAAATGATGTTGAGGACGACGATCGATGAAGGGTTCAAGAACTATTGACATCGTTCATTGTTCAACTATTTATACTCACTCCATATAAGCATTTATTGCACTTATAAACACTTTGGTTGTGGGATCTTGCGTAAACTCAATTTATGTAGGTTAAAAACTTTTGATGACAAGAGACTCTTAGGTCATATAGAAATTATACACACTTTGATGGAAATTATGACAACAAGAGACTCCCATGTTCTCATATAGATCCTCATGCAACATGATTATAAAATTGAACACCTTGGTCTTAGACTTAAGATATCCAACTTTGTGAGTTGTTGCTTTTATATTGGACCTACATCGAAATCACTTAAACTATTTAACATCCTAGCTCAGGGGCAAAGTCATAAATCATAATGAAATGTGCAAGGGCCAAATAACTTATTTTACAAGCCACAAGGAGGAGGGGCCACAAAGCATAATACTAAACTTCTTATTAACCCAACCCACAGATAAACCACGGTGCTCTTAGACACATTTTTTAGAGTTCTAACGTCATAATTACTCACGATTTTAATGTTAAGATACTCAAAAGGTGGTGACTTGCAAATGCCTATCAATAAATGATAGGGACCCAACAACACACCCCATAACCTACTAACAGCTTTATGAGGATATTCATCTACCATTTTTATTCATGAGCTCCTCGACCCCTAAATTTCTTAGGGTAGTATAGCCTTTCAAATTGAGGTTTTCCAGAAGGAATTGTGATTTTTCAACATTAAGGTGCCTTATAGATCAATTCCCATGTAAATAAAGCTAAAAATTGGGTTGTTTTGAAGAAAGAAAAGAAAAGAATCAACCTCCTTAGTTAATAAGTTGATCTAAGCTGGTCATTAAGTATCGTGAAATATTTAATGGTCATGTACCAAATTATCTATCATTAGAAGACTTAGGCTATGTTCTCGTCACCTGGAAAAAAATGAACTGAACTGAACTGAACTGATTGGAACTGAACTGAACTGAACTGAACTGATCGGAACTGAACTGAACTGAACTGAACTGAACTGAACTGATTAGAACTTAACTGAACTGAACTGAATTATTATTATTATTATTATTATTATTATTAT
>BSSO01002677.1:0-18560 GCA_030267885.1 Mesembryanthemum crystallinum
AATTGGATGTTTTTGGTTTTGTAATTGGAAAGCAAGCTACTTTGCAGATTCTTCAATCAATTTGATCTTGAAGATAAAACCCAAACAAGTGACAAATTGAGGGAATAAGAGAGAGATCTAAGGCAAGAACAGGTATTGGGATCAAAATCCTGCAATAAATGAGCTAATATAGGGGATAGATAGATATGTATGAGAGAGGGACAAAATGGTCATAAAAATAAGATACCCACCGGAAAATTTTAAAAATGGCTAGAGAGAGGGCTTTCTAAAAGCTTTCTCTCATATAGGGGGTTCCTTATAAGTTTTTTTTTCTTTTTTATAGGGGATTTGTCACACGAAAGGTACTATATAGGGGGGTTGGCGGCAAATTTATCTATAGATTATTTAAAACAAGTGGACACTAGAGAGTCTCTAGTACAAGTAGTGAGTTGCTTGCAAATTCTATACTCCCTACCTTGGCTACCTACCTACCTACCTCCCCTCAAACAATCAAAGGCAAAATCAGACACTAGAGAGTCTCTAGTACAAGTAGTGAGTTGCTTGCAAATTCTTTACTCCCTACCTACCTACCTATCTACCTCCCTCCCTCAAACAATCGAGGCAAAATCAGACAGAGAGCCAGAGAATGGGAAGGAGCCTTAGCGAATTGACAAGGGAGGAACTGGTAGCTACCGGTTTGACAGTCATTGAAGCCGACGCATTTGCTACGGCTGTCAATGATGTTGTTGCAGCTGTCAGGCCGCCGCACCCGGCGGATTTGTGGCGGGAACTGGTGGCTCGGAGGCTGCTCCGCCCTGATCATCCTCACGCGCTTCACCAGCTCGTGTATTACACCGTCTACTCAGATTGGGATTCCTCCCTTCTTGGCCCTCCCCCTTACTGGTTCCCTTCCCCGTATGTGTCTCTCTCCTTTACTCTGTGTTTCTCATTATCTTTGTCTTAGATGATTCTTATGATGACTTTTATGCTAATTTGGGGTGACTTTTGTGTCAATTTTGGTGACTTTTTTTTAGGGATAATTTCATTGAGGTATACTGTGGTTTAGCAAAAATACACAAAGGTGTACCGACTTTTCAAAAAATACATTGAGTTATACTATTTTTGAAAGTGGAATGCAACTTACAATTTTAGTGACCAGAATAAGTCAATAGGTCTAAAAAGGTGTTTCTTTAGCTGTACGGCAGTAAAAGGAGGTTATGTTAAGGGGTGCGAGCCATTGACTGGGGCTGAATGGGCACATCTCAAGGAGCAATTTGCTTTTGTTTTATTGACTACGGAGTACTATTTTTGATAGTTCTTAGTGTATAATTTACTCAAATAAGTTAGTACTAAATTCATGTGTTGTAGTTTTGTTTTCAAAATAATATAACTCAATGTATTTTCCAAAACATCGGTACACCTTAATGTATTTTCGCTAAACCTCAGTATACCTCAATGTATTTTCGCTAAACCTCAGTATACCTCAGTGAAATTTACCATTTTTTATGTTAAAGGGGTGATTTTTATGTTTATCTGGGGTGGCTGTTGTTATAATTAAGAAGGATAGCTGTTCTATGTGGGCTTCTTGTTGGAGATTTTTTTTTTACTGAGTGTATTACATTGGGATATTCTAGTAGTAGCTATGCTAGTAGCTTTCTTCATTTGCATTGATTGTACATCCAATGTAATTACATTGGGAAAATTGGATCATATAGTAGCTATTCTATGTTTATTTGTGATAATCAATGTGTGGATATGGTCAATTAGAAAAATGCTGGTAAGCACCTTCAAATTAGATATAACTACCATTTGTGTTTGCATTTATATAGATGCATTATTCCATGGAGGCACGCCATGTATGCAAGATGAGACATTAGACAGATTTCATAAACACAAATACATTATGGGAGTATTATTGTGAGGCAAACAACATACTCTAAATATATCCCACATTGTTTTATGTACCCCGGTTCGCTTACCTACAGACTCGAATCCAAAATTGCAGGAAAATGTACTTGTTTCATATCAGACAACAGACCGGGTTAGTAGTTATATGCCAATTTGTTTGGTCCTTGCATATGAAATTGAATGCCATAAATGTGCAAAGCAAGTCAATTGCATGTCTTAGTATGCTTGCATTCGAAGGCCATGATTACAAAAGCATCGAGTGTCACTACTACCTAAGACTCGTTAGTTTAACTAATTAAATTCAAGCTAGCATGTTTCATCTTCACCACTGGCATTGTCACAGATACCAATCCCATGACACAAACTTGGGTCGTTTGATGGACGCTCATGGATCAAGGCTGTTGGGGAGGTCATACGAGGATCCCATTACTAGTTTTGCAGTCTTTCAGAAGTTCTCAGCTCAGAACCCTGAGGTGAGTGCTTGATTCGTATCAGAGTAAGTAGTCAATTGTTGGTATCCCCTTAGTCTCTATAAACTAAGTCAAAAGTATTGACCTAAGTATTTTCAATGCCCAGGTTATATACCCAGGAATACTGATAGAATCTGTTCAAAACATTTTGTAGATTTACTGGTCCATTGTTCTCAAAGAACTCTCAGTGCGGTTTCGTGAAACCCCTAGGAGTATTTTTGATGACACAGACAATTTGAAACCTGGAGGAACATGGTTTCCAGGTTCAGTGTTTAATATTTCTGAGTGCTGTTTGCTACCAACAAGTCATCCCCGTAAAATGGATCACAGTTTGGCAATTGTATGGGGAGAGGAAGGCTGCGATGATAGTCCTGTCAGTCAGTTGACTCTAAAAGAACTACGAGAACAAGTAATGTAAGCACTGACTTACCTATATTCTTCCTTTTTGTTTCTCAACTTTGTTTCTTTTGTACTGATGTCCCTCCCTCTGCTTTTCACAGCTTTGCTAAAAAATTTCCAATGTTGTTGACAGGCTAGTCGCTAATGCTCTGGATTCTACTTTCTCTAAGGGCGCTGTAATTGCAATTGATATGCCGATGACTATTAGTGCAGTGATCATATATTTGGCAATAATTCTGTCAGGCCGTATTGTTGTATCAATAGCTGACAGCTTTGCCACAAAGGAAATATCAACCCGTTTGCGTGTTTCACAAGCAAAGGGTATTTTTACTCAGGTGCTTTTTCTTATAANCCGATGTGTCATTCTTTGATTGTGATAATAACTATTGTTACAACATCTGCTCTGTTTCTCGGAGTGGGGCTGCATACATATTGACCTGTCTAGGTAGCCAAACAGCTGGATATATATAGTTGCAAGTGTTGTATTGTTGCAACATCTGTCTACTGCCTTGTTACAACTCTATGGTCTGTGTTTAAAACAACTGATATTTCTGCCAAAGTGTTATTGATTTTTGTAAGGTAGAACATTGTACTTGCAGTTATCCTTGTAACTTGAAGCTATATTTTCCATGTTGGATCCTTTTGATGGTTATCTTATACAGTATGTTCATCCATTTGGAGATAATTCTGTTATTTTCTCTTAAGTCAGGATTTTATATTAAGGGGAGGTCGAAGAATTCCTTTGTATAGGTAAGAGGCTCTCTTGTCCTGTTATACCTCAATATGCATGGTAGTGAATCATCCCTGAAAGTTACTAATATGTCCCAAAACGCATTCCATCCCCAACCCACATAAAAAAAAAGAAGAAAACTTTGTAATTGATTTCTTCAGCACTACATGATTTGGCATATTTTGTTTAATTGCAAGTAGTGTTGCTTTATAGAGAGACACCTCCCTGAAGTTGCATTCATTTTTTAGGCATCAGCAATGTGAAAAGCTTGCAAATGGATTGTTTAATATGTTAGTGCTGTAATGTGAAGGCTTCTGTTCTTCTCGTGTATGGTATATGTGGCAACTGCATGTACCCCTCATGGCATATTTGTTTTCTGTTACCTTTGTTTGACAATTGCTTCCATGAATCATGTACATAGGATTTCATGATTATGTCTTCCTTTGCAGTCGAGTTGTCGAAGCTGCTCCACACATCGCTATTGTCCTTCCTGCTGCTGGAGAAGCCGTAAATGTTTCATTGAGGAAACAAGACATATCATGGAAAGATTTTCTGGCACGTGATGCCCAGTATACAAGGTAAGTCGAGTAGTGTATTCAGGGGTTCATAGTGAAATATTTGATGATGAAAGTTCAGCCCAGTACCATTATAACTTCAAGTTTTGAAGCATGAATTTTCAGTGGAATTGACCTCATATTCTAGGCATTGCTCTTTCATTCTGGCCAAGGCTAAAGCTCTAGAATACTTTGACTTCTTTTCCTTCATTTTGTGGGGGTAGGGTGCCTTACAAAAGGGATGCTGTACAAACCCTTTAAGCATCACCTGTTATATGTGAATATGTACTCACTGTTTATGCTTATGCCTTAGATTTGTACAAAGGTGGTCTAATTAAGATTTTGTTTTGGACAGACCAGAGTACTACTCTCCGGTGTACCTACCAGGGAATTCTGTTACCAACATACTCTTCTCATCTGGGACTACTGGTATGAGATCTTACTGTGGATAAGTACATTTAGTTAGTGTGTTTCTTTCTAGCTCACCATGCCAATTTCTGTTAGTTCTTTATGATTTTGTCATTTTTCGGATGATTAGGAGATCCAAAGGCTATGCCGTGGACTCAGCTTTCTGCAATTCGAGCTGCTGCGGATTTATGGGCACATTTGGATGTTCAAGTTGGGGATGTCTTTTGTTGGCCAACAAGTTTAGGATGGATGGCAGGATCAGTATTACTCTATTCATGCTTTTTGACGGGTGCAACTTTAGCTCTTTATCATGGATCACCTCTTGGAAGAGGTTTTGGGAAATTTGTTCAGGTGCAGCTTCTAGGACTTGAAATTGTGGGGACAAAAAAAGCATAAAATAATATTATCATATTAAGTAATAGAAGAATGCCTTTTGGATGTTATTAGATGAACTACAAAATAATAGGAAAATTAACACCAACAATCCAACCTATTATCTGTCTTACAATATTAATCCCATCTCACAAAATAAATGATGATAATCCGACCTTCAATGTTGTCCAACAAAAATAGGGTCATGTCCGCCATCATGAACCCGTTAATTTTGTAGCTTATGTGGCATCAAAATAAGATTGGGCATCAAAATACTAACATTTTTCTCCCTGCAATTGGAAAATGCTATAAGTGAAAACATCATAAAAAGCACTACTATCCTTTCTTTGTTACTTTCTTCCTTAGCTCTTTCTTCCCCTTTGTTCCTATTTGTTGCCTTAATCGAGGAAGCAAATGGTACTAATGACCCAGTCCCAAGTTGATGGAATTCTCTCTTTGAAGTCTCTCATGGTTTGGGGTCTCACCCACATGAAAAAACAATGGTCCCCAATTCTTCCATGATACACTTGCGAAACTTTGAAGTTGCAAAGGCACTACATGTTGGGAAGATATTTCTATAATGTCTTATTTGGAAACTGTTTTATGCATACATAATTTTTCTTAATTTCATGCAAAGGCTATGTTTGGCATGCAGCTTTGTGAGCTTTTGGAAAAGCTTTAGGTTTTGGGGACAAGAAAAAGTCTTTTGGATGAACTAACTTTTAAGAGTTTCAGCTTTTGCGACGAGGTCTTTCACCCAAAAGCTGAAGCTCACAGCTACAACTACAGCTAGTTTTGCCAAACATAGCCTAAATTTACTACCTTCTCAAGCTACAAAGGTCTTCTAAGCTACAATTGCTTGGATTACCTTCAACCTTTAAAGTGGAGAGAATGTTCTTCAATGTCTGAAAAGTGTGGAGCAAAGAGAGATCCAGACACAGTAACTAGAGAGACAATGTTACAAAGTAGAGAAAGAATGAAGCAAAGCACACAGAAGATTAGTGTGAGACAAATGTTGATTCTCATGTTATCCAAACTTATCCACCATGTCAATTAAGCAAAAATTACGGGAGCCTGACGTCATTTGTGTGAATAAGATTGTTGGCACTTGGCAGCTTTGCTACATTCAATCCTTAGCACCCGTCGGGTGTGGCCCATAATATGATCATCAATAAACAAGTTTCAAATGACTTTGCTTCTGTGGGATATTCTATATGGCACTCACGTGTCTTGAACTTTTTACTTTGGTGGACAACTTTTTCTCAAAATTTACTTGGTACCCATTTATGCTTTAACCCCTTTCTCGCCTCCTCAAACCACCTATTGCTTCCACTAAGAGGCTGTTAGAGACTCACTTTAAGGCTTTGCCACCCTCCTGTGCCAACCTCCTTCATCCGGTTCACTAGCCGCTAGCAAACCCTCTTCTTCCACTTTGGTGATGGCAAAAGGGATAGTTCTTGAGGTTAATGGAAAGAGTTGGAAGGTAGGATAGAGGTTTAGGTACTATTAGTTAGTTACTTATACTGCAAAAGTTTGCGGAAGGTCATAGTGTAGATGAGCATCAAGCCGTCAAGCCTACAAGGGTACCATGAGGATTTTGAAAACAATTTTTCTGCCAAATTGAAAAGTTTAAGATACAGTTGCACTTTATATAGTTCCCTTTTATTTTTGTTTTTGTTTTTGTTTTTTTTATGGTTGGGGTATAAGAAGGGAGGGGGTGGGTTCGTATCTTAGCGAGTTATGACCGCAAAGGTGCGGAACATGGTATCAAATATCGGCTGATACGTTGCGTATCGGCTGTTACGTATCGGTTTTTGAGGTTACGGATACGCGAAATACCTATATGTCAAGGGGTATTTAAAAAGGCCGTTACATGGTCGATACGACCATTATATGGCCGATACGGTCGATACATAGCCGGTATTTGGCCATTATAGTCGATAAATGGCCGATACAACCGATATGGCCGATATTAGAATTTATCCCGTAACAACCGCGATCCGATATGCGAAACCCGTATCAGTCCGTTTTCGCGATGTCACGATCGTTACCCCGATCGCGACCGATAACCGCGATTTCGAACCATGGTGTGGAATGAGTAAGCTCAGGTACCAATTTGATAGAGATTGGAAAGGGGGAAGAAGAAATTAAGAGAGAGGAAAGAGATATGAATTAGCAGGAGCGTAAGGGAATAGAAGGGATTGAGAAGTAAACTAAAAGAGAGATCGGGGTTAGGATCATATGAATGAGGAACTCTCGCTGTATTCTCAATATCATAATGATAACATGAGAAAGTAATACTCAAACAAACTTATCTATTTATAACCCTTAAAAACTTGGATAACAAGATAAACAGAACTTCCTAAAGTAATCGTAATTGAATAAGAAACTAAGTTTTCTAGAATGCTCCTAAATAAGCTTATTTTATCTCCAGAAATATCCTATAATAACCTAGAATAATTACTAAACATTATCACAATATGAGAACTCTCAATTAGTATATACAGTATTGATCTTTGATTTTCTAATTTTATTCATTTTCTCTCCCCTTTTATTCTCCATTATCCTCCTTTTGCTTGTACAAAGCCTCCTTTTTCCTGTATGCAAGAGCAGGCCAACCTAGTTTGACTAGGTGCCATCACAGGACTTGTGCTTTTCTGCCATTCGACAAAAATATATAAGAAAAATCCATGACAACTTTTTACCCATCTTTAGGATGCAAGGGTGACCATCTTGGGAACTGTACCAAGCCTAGTGAAGACTTGGAAGAATACACACTGTATGGATGGCTTAAATTGGACAAATGTGAGGTAATATGCGAGGTCAGGACTTCATATTGATGAGTTGAGTTGAAGCAACTTTAGTGCTTGTTTAGCCAAGCTTCTAGCAACTTTTACTTTTCCCTCTCACATTCCTCCTTCACCACCTCTCTTCCTCCACCTCCTCCATGTTTAATTCTAAGAAGTAAGAAATCGGGGTAGAAGTAGAAGCTATCCTATTTCAATGTCTTAGAAGTTAAAAGTGGAGTGGGAGGTGGAGGATAGGAAGAAAGGGTGGTGGTGGTGGTGGTGGCAAAAGTGGAAGTTGGTAGAAGCATGACCAAACAGACACTTAATTGAAGGGCTTGATTCAAACTTGTGCTCTCTTGCTGCACATTATTTTTTTTTTTTTTTTAAAATCAATATACTATCTCTTTATTCAAAAAACAAACTTGTGCAGATTATTTGGTTCTGCTGGAGAAGCCTCCAGTGTAGATGATGACCTATGGCTTTCATCAAGGGCTTACTATAAACCAGTCATTGAATGTTGTGGAGGCACAGAGCTTGCAGGAGGCTACACTCATGGAACTCTTCTGCAACCACAAGCCTTCGGAGCTTTGAGTACTGCATCCATGGCAACAGGCTTTGTTATCCTTGATGACCATGGCAATCCTTATGTTAGTATTTCCCAAGACTGGTGCAGTACAAGTCTTTCCTTTTCTATGTTCTTGCAAACTTTACACGTACAGATGTTATAGGTAGGAACTAATAGGAAGCCAATATTAAATTCTTTCCTTTCATGAATTTATAATGTTCTTTGTGCAATTCTAGCGGAGCTAAATTGTTACAATGGTTATGGTTACTAATATGCTATGTACTTCTTATTTGTTGTGAGTACTGTGAGTAAATGCATTTCCAATCAAGTGTCTAACAAAAACATCCTCTCGATAATTGCATGGGTAAGGTTGCATACATCAAACCCCCTTATGTCACCACATGACCAGTGTAAAGAAAGTTGTGAATACCATGTTAAGATGAGCTGCTGAAGCCATGTGCAAAATTGACTTAGTGTTTTGTTTAACAGCCAGATGATGAACCATGTGAGGGTGAAGTGGCTTTATTCCCTCGGCTTATGGGAGCAACAGACACACTGCTGAATGCTGATCATGATGAAGTTTATTTTAAGGGAATGCCACTCTACAAAGGAATGGTACACTGATTTTCCAGCGCCTTTTACTTTAGGTTTGCGGTAGATATAAACAGCCGATTGACTTGTAATCTTTTTTCTTATAAATAGATGGCTTACAGCAGTACCCTGTGTATGCCAATATATAAAAACCATTTTCTTGCCAATACAAGAAGTTAGCATGCCCAAACCTCTCAACAATGTAGGACTTGATAGCTTTTAAAGCTGTTCTTTTGTTGCTGGACCAGTCACATCAAACTTTATTTTATTTTTTCAAAATTTCTTCTTTGTCCGTATTGGTTGTCCATACTTTGAAAAGTAGACTTGTACCTTTTCTGACATTTTCATTGGAAACCTTGTTACCTTTGATTCTGGATATTGAGACATCAAGGGTTCGTCCATTGCTGAACATGTTGTGTGGAGAATGTCTACATGAGGCTATATAATGAACATGGGTTTTATATTGGCAGCGCCTCCGGAGACAAGGAGACATCATTAAGAGATGTGTTGGAGGATATATCATTATACAGGGTCGGGCTGATGATACGATGAATCTTGGAGGTATCAAGGTACAGTGCTTGTTCATAGTTTTGTCTATTTATAGGAGTATGTCATATATATTGTGCTGTCAAAAAAATGGTGAAGCTTGTGATCAAGAGCAGCAGATGCTTTCAAAGGCCTAGTGGAATTGAGCCAATTGTTATTTGATTATTCGGGGAGAATAACTTGTCCGATTTGTTTGTATTCATAAATACATTTATTAATATTTTCCTTAAAAAGAAAAGAAAAGAAGAAAATTGATGCACCTGCTTGATATCGATTATACTTGAGCAATGTTTTCTGTATGAATCAGACAAGTTCTGTTGAAATCGAGAGGGTGTGCAACCAGGCTGATGAAAATGTCGTGGAGACGGCTGCAGTTAGTGCGGTACCACCACAAGGTGGTCCTGAGATGCTGGTGATTTATGTGGTTTTGAAGGAAGGACTCGATGGTGATCCAGATAAACTGAGGATGCAGTTTTCAAAAGCCATTCAGCATAACCTTACCCCTCTATTCAAGGTAAGATGTTTGTTCCCTATAGCTTTCCATTTCTTGCACTTTATTTTGATTTTATTCAATGTAACCAAAAATATTTTCTATTTTCACTAATATGATACCTGACTTTTATGTACACCAAGTGCACAATTTTTTTACTGCACTACGGGACAAATGTTGTATGGGGATTTGCTGCATTTTTTTAGAAAAATAGTGATAGCCTTGCTTGTTGCTTTCACTCAAAAACTAAACCATTTTAGGGTAGTGTACAAGGTCTTGGGAGACCGCCCTTTCTCCAGTCCGCAGTCCAATGTGAAAGCGTCGGCCCCTGACTTCATGATCTCAAATCGGGCTTTCCTCCTAATCTTCACACGCCCGGAGCTAGATGAGTGGTCAATCTGACAGTTACACGAATTTTCAAGTGGATGAGATCGATCGAGTGGTTTCCATTGGAGATGAGATTGCATGCGTTTATGGTTTGAACAATATTCAAGCTGGGGAAATGGTGGAATTTGTCAGCAGTGTGAAAGAAATCCCCTTAAATCTTGAGAATGAGAGACGAATCGAACGAAGAGGGACTTTAGGAGCTCGACCGCTCCCTTCCGCCTATGATTTAAGTAGTGAAGTCGATGACCCTTTGTTCCTTAAGAGGTCGGCGAACCTTAGTGGGAAGGTTGGGCCATCTGCCCTAGCCATTCGTTCTCACACAGATGGTTCCTGGGGATAGGAGAGAAGAACCAACAACCAGATGGAGGGCCCTGGACCTATGCTGCAGGTCAATCATTTGAGAGCGCCTCTGAACGTTGTTTATGGACAGCTACCCCATATGGCGAGAACATAGTAGAGGGTGGACGGGGGAGTTGGAATCTGGTCTGTATAAGAGGGGTCCCTATTCCTTTAATAAAGGGAAAATTTCAGTCCGGTGACCTAAGGTATAACGATATTTCACTTACGTGACTCGAGGTTTACCTAATATCTATGAGGTGACCTACTTTTCAAACTATTTTCACTTAGGTGACCTCCGATGTAGTTCCGGTCGTCGGAAGCTAACGTGGACAAGCCATTTCAGATAAAATAAGTAAACTTCAATTTTTATGAGCATTTTACCCGTTCAACTTTAACTACATTTATCATCAAGGGATTTAAAAAGGAAAAAATGGAAAATTTAATGTACCCTCCTATTTTTTGGAGCTAAAAATATCAATTATTTTTAGCCCCTTTTTGTAGCTCCTTTTATATTTTTAATTTGTTTTTCTTTTTCTTTTTTTAGGTTTGTAGTACTTAAATCCAGCCCAAACACAAAAAATAAATAGGGGTAAAATAGACTTTTAACAGCTCCGACGACCGGAAAAATGATTTGCACCAAACTTTGAAAAGGAGGTCACTTCATAGATATTATGTAAACCTCGAGTCACCTAAGTGAAATATCGCTATACCACAGTTCACCGGACTGAAATTTTCCCGAATCACGGGACATTGAAGAAGTTTATCCTTCACTCATGAGTTACACGGCTTTTTTCAAGATCAGTGGCTAAATTCGATGCTTCTATGGAGAGGTCCGAGGGCCCTACCCTACCACACTACTTTGATCCTTTATCCTGCGACCTCTTAAGAGGTTGACTGCACTCCGTTACTTAAAGTAGTCTAGTGGTGCCGGCTCGTTTGCGCTCTTCATCCCTCTCCCTATTGGTTGAGTCACACTATATCCGGAGTTGTATCTATTCTCATTCTCAAAACCGACTCATTAAATCTCATTCCAGTCAAATTCTAATTCCTCGGGTTTTTAGAAGGGAAGAACTCCGGGGAGGTTGGGCTCGTACTAACGAAGAGCGATTAAGCACAAGCTAGACTAATCGAAAAAAAATCAAGTCAGATGAACACAATCCGCTACGGCGCTACCTAACCTTACGAAGGAAATTCTTAACGCAACATCCCCTTTATGATATCACGACCTTAGATCCATTAGGGATCATAAGAAAGGGGTAGTGACCATAGACAAAGAAAGAACTCCGAGGCACGCGGTAAGCATTGTCCTAGAGACTAGATTTAACCTTTATGTGCAAGATCCTTGTCACCAAATCTATATTTGAGATACAATGGAGTTATCCTTGCCGCTGGCTTTCACAACTGGCAGCAAGGCACCATAGACGAAGGAGTAGACAAAGAGTAGGCTATAGGTTAGAGCAATTGCATATGGATCAAGTGAAGAGGGCCTCTCTATTTATGGAGGAGTTCCTACCCTTTCACCAAGGAATACACTTCTTCATTTGTGAGAGACTCGATGAACCATTGTGCCTCTTCAACTCAAATCTGTCTCCATGTGAGTGTACAAGAGACAAAGCACACTTAAAACGGTTATAGTTGTCGCCCATTACGAATAACTGAGTTAAGGAAACAAAATAGGACGAATACGACCATACATGGTCGACTAGGTGTGGTATACGGTTTGTGTATGGGACCGTGTACCCACTCAGCAGGAAAATAAAACATGGAAATGCAACATACACGATCCAGATGGGTCTTACATGGTCCGTGTAATTGAGTAGCCCTCCCGATTCCTGTAATCAAGAGCATGCTTTCAGCTATACCAGGTCGGGTTCGGGTCTGGTAACTTCAGGTTCGGGTCATTAGTAGGTTGGGTCATTAGCGGGTCGGGTCAATAGCAGGTCAGTCACTTTCGGGTCAAGTTCGGTTACGGGTTGACCCAATAGGTTGAGGGTGTTTTTATCGTCTCCCTTTTAACGCGAGTTTTCCATTGTTTATACCAAAAATAAAAAATAATGGACCTTATTTTCTATTGGCTTATACTTATTAATGATAAGGATTTTTAGTAGACCACTACCTTATATATAGGGTAGTTGGCAATTGGATACCTTTTAAAAAAAAATTTGTTTAACACTACCTTATAAGACATTTTTTTTGCCATGGAGCTATTTTTGGCCGGGTTCCGGTGGATTTTTAAATTTTTGGACCATTTTGCCCTCACGTGAGACATGCATAGTCACTTAAGTTGCTGTTTTTTTTTTTTTTTCTTTTTGATTTTCCCCCTCCTCAACTCAAGTTACACAAAAATGAAGATCAAATTCCCAAAAAAAAGAAAAGAACAAAAAAAAGAAAAAAAATAACATCAGGTTAAGTGACCATGTGCATCCCACTTGAGGGCAAAATGGTCCAAAAAATCCGGCCAAAGGTATCTCTATGGCAAAAAAAAAGGTCTTATAAGGTAGTGTTGAACAAAAAAAGTTTTAAAAGGTATCTAGTTGCCAACTACCCTATATATAAGGTAGTGGTCAACAAAAAATCCTAATGATAATTCTACTAAAATTAAAAAAAAATTTATACTATCTCGATTAAAGTTGGTTATGGAGGGGTCGGCTAATGAGGCTCATCTCTTTGGCTTGCAAAAGAAACGGATATGAGCAAGACATTTTAATGAATTTATAAAGGCCCTACCCATAGCCCGGCCGAAAGCTGCTTGATGGACCTGTCCATGGCCCAAACAAGGCACATTTTCTTCTCAGGCCTGCTTTTGATCATTTCTAATGTCGATAAAACAATTCAAGTCTTGTAGCACAATTAACGCCAAGCGTACCGTGAACTGAGGAGCATAACTATTCATTATGGCTTATATATTAGATAGACAATGAGGCACACAAATATCAAACTACAAAAGTGACCATATTTGCTTGATATGAAGACTTGGAGTTTTAGAAAATTAAAGATATATAAAACACAAAAATATATAAAAAAAAAGGGAAAATTTCAATCCGGTGACCTGGGGTAGAGCGATATTACAGTTAGGTGACTCGAGTTTTATATAATATCTATTAGGTGACCTGCTTTTTAAACTTGACTGTAAACCAATTTTCCGGTGGCCGGAGATGTGAAAAGGTTTTTATACCCCAATTTATTTTTATCCACTTGGCGCGAGTAATGCACAACAGAAAAAAAAGAAAAAGAAAAAAAAAGAAAAGAAAAGTAACTGAAAATACGAAAGATCAAAAAATCAGTATTATTTTCAGTTCAAAAAAATATTGAGCTCAAAAAATAAGGAGTGGGGTAAATTAATTTTTGTCATTTTCCCATTTCTCAAATCTTTTAAAAAAGGTTGTTAAATAAGCAAGGGTAAAATTGTCATAAAGATTACAGTTGTATGCCTTGCATTTGAAAAGTGTTGTACACGTTAGCTTCCGATGATAGGAATCGGACCGGAGGTCACCTGAGTGAAAATAATTTAAAAAGTAGGTCACCTAGTAGATATTATATAAACCTCAGGTTACCTAACTGTAATATCGTTATAGCTCAGGTCACCAAACTGAAATTTTTCCAAAAAACAATAAAGCAAGGGGCTTGACCCTACAAGTCGGGTTGGGTCTTGACCCAAAAATATTCGGATTATTCGGGTTATGTCACATTCGAGTTTCGAGTCGTAATATTGTGTTCATGACCCATCTTTTTCGGGTCGGGTTCAGGTCGGTTTTCGGATCTGGTCAAATTTTGCCAGGTCTACTTTCAGCATACCAAACAGTGGGTGTTACATATACTGCTAGTCTGTGTAGCCCTTCATTTTGCTCCTTTAGCCCTCTATATCCATGGGCTCGGGTCATGGTTTGATTAAGGATCCATTTGAAGCTCGTGGCTTCCCATTTCTATCCTATAACCATACTTAATTGAAAATTTCTCGAACATTCCTCCCACCATTTCCAATCATGTATAAAGCGTTTTTGCTCATGAATTGAACCAATGGTTTGTAAATTCAAAATTTAGTTAGTACATAATAGACTATGCTTTGAACCAGTAATCCTATTTGATTAGCAGAACTCAACCCACGCATAAAACTTCGAACTTCCCTTCTTAGTTTCAATGGCAATATTGGCACGTGAAATGGCCAAGTGTCCTTGTATTTATCATGAGTGCGTAAGAACCAAAGCCCATAGGCCTGTAGAGGTGACAACACCTTACACTCACTTAGTTGAACTTCATAAATATCCCATATTATATTATAATGGAAATATAGGCATAACTAGGGAATAACATTAATGAAACACCTAATTCTAAACTAAATTTATGGTTTCGATTGAAGTTCATCAAGAAAATTGGTCAACCTCCAATAATCTATGGTTTCTGAAGCATATCAGGTTGGCAATAAAGTTGTGTTGCAAGCTACAACAAAGGTATATTGGATCTCGTTGAACTTAAGACTCATAGGTAGTCTACCAACGTTAAGCTGAGGTTCTACCTTGGTGACTTATTTCCCATCTCATTCGCCATTTTGGTTATCAAATCCCTTGTTAAGCCTTTTGTCAAAACATTTGCCAAATTTTGACTTGATCAAACAAGCATCTTTAGCGAGTGTTTCACATCACTGTTGTAAGCCAATATGCCTTGACTTATCATTATATACTTGGCAATAGGCTCGTGCCAAAGTCATTGCACTATCGTAATGAATTGAGATAAGGGACATCAGTTTTGCCACAAAGGCAACTCATACAACTAGGTCCCTACCCATTCCTCATCTTTACTTGAAGAAGCCAATGCAATGAATTTAGCTGCCATGGTTGAATTCGCTATGCGTGTTTGAATCTTGGATCTCCAAGATATAGCACCCTTACCATGGCCACAAAGGGTGAATACCCAACCACTACTAGAGGGGTGATCCTCACTATTTGAGATCCAACTAGCAGTTGTGAATCCTTTTAGAACCAAAGGAAATCCACTAAAATGTATACCATAATTAATGGTATGTTTTAAGTACTTTAGTACTCGCCTAATACCATGCCAACCACATCGGCTATGTTTGGTCTATGCTGGATTCTGAAATTATTATTAGTGTAAATTTCAGTCAGGTATACCGATGTTTCAGAAAATACATTGAGGTATATTACTTTGGTGAAGTTGAGTGCAAATGGGAATTTCGATTTCTGGAGCAAGTGAAATGTCAAAAACCCCCCTGTAAGAGGTTAGAGATTATATCCTTAATAACACTTTAAAAAGATAAAAAAAAATGTAAAAAAAAAACACACACAAATATCTAATTATAACATACTATGTGTTTACAAAAGACAAAAAAAAGGTCAAATTTACTTTTTACTTAAGAATTTTAACAAGGTATACTAAGGGGCCGCATTGCCAAATGGGTATTAAAAAAAGACCACCTACGACATATGGGTATTTAAAAAAGCTCCGACCACCATAGGGTATAAAAAAACGCGATTCGCGCAGATTCCCCATAAAGTTGGTTTTACGGCTAAAATCTTCATTTAATATGTGTTTCCTAATTTCATACTTTTTTACCTAATTTCTGATGTTAATAATTAGATTCTTTTTTCCAAAAATTATTTTCTCTTCTTTCTTCCCATTTCCTTTGAGATGAAAAATCATATTCATTTCTTCCCTTTCTCTCTCCTCTCAATCTTTGTGAAACTTAATTCACCACTTTTCCAAAAGCAATCATCAAAGTTTGAAATCAATAGGAATGCAGCCTTGATATGGTATGTTGGCTTGAAAGCTTATGTTAGTTGAATAAAGAAGAAGAATACTGGTGCCAAGGCCGCCACGAAACATCAATACACTCAAACTCACACTACCTTGCCTCTCCAACTTTTGTTTTGTAGATCTTAAATCAATCTCTTAAACCAAATTCACCCCATTGACAACAAAAAGCAATAATATTCAGATCCAAAATTAAATTAATTTTCATTTCATTTGGACCGACTTGAAAGCTCCTTGCTATAGTGGTGGCGCTAACAGCCCTAGCCACAACCACCACCGTAAATCCCACTCCACCAAGCAATCCGCTCAGCTTCACACTCAAATTCGACAAAGGTGGAGCTTTCAAATCCCAGCGCATGGCGTGAGTGGCGAAGATGGCGACGCCGAGAGATGAGCGGAAAGGTTTACTTAATGGGAATTGCTGAGGTGGTTGTGGCTAGTGGCGCCACCAGTANTTTTTTTTTTTTAAACTTAGATTTGTGGTGGTGGCTGGTTGAAGAATTGTGGCGCAGTGGAACGCTTGATATGTTTGCAAACACATAAACTTTGTTTGAATCTGGGTTTCAGAGAGATTGAGAGGAGAGAGAAAGGGAAGAAAGTGAATATGTTTTTCTTTTTTTTTTTTTTAAAAAAAAAAAATCTGAAATGAATTAGGAAAGAAATAGAAAGGAGTTTTGGAAAAAAAATTAGTTATTAAAACCAAAAAAATAAGAAAAACATGTGTTAAATTAGGAAAATACCCAATAAATGAAGATTCTAGCCGAAAAATCATTTTTGTGGGGAATCTGCGCAAATCTTGCTTTTTTTTTTATACCCTATGGTCGGAGTTTTTTTTAATACCCATATGTAGGGGGTCTTTTTTTAATACCCATCTGACAATGCGGCCGTATACTAAGGGCATTGTGGTCATAAAATCCTAAATTTGAACTAATTTTTTTAAAATACAGTGCCATGTCATATGTGATTGGTCAGAGTATTCCTCAATGTATTTTTTGAAACATCGGTATCCCTATCTGTATTTACGTTAAACCTCATTATACCTCACTGAAATGTACCCTTATTATTAAGGAGCTTCACATTATGATGAAAAGGCGTTGTGACCGATTTACAATCGAACTTATCAAACATCTTTAACACCTTTTCTATATGTAATGCAATTGAGACAAGATCAATCCCTTATATTTCCTTATAATGTTGACCCCTAGAATGATATCAGCTTCACCATGGCTTTCATATCAAAATTACATGACAAGATTTGTTTGGTAGCCTCAACCACATCTAGGTTGGTATCAAATATGAGCATGTCATCCACGTATAAGCAAATGACAACACCTTTGTTGCCATCAAACTTGCTACATACGTACTTATCCACATCATCGATGTGGAAACCCTTCCAAAAATCACTTGGTAAAACTTTTGAGTGCCATTGCTTCTATGCTTGTTTAAGTCCATACAAGGACTTGAACAATTCACATAGCTTCTTCTCTTGCCAGGGACTATGAAACCTTCAGGTTGTTCCATGTACAACTCTTCCTGCAATTCACCATTCCAGAATGTCGTCTTGACATCCATTTCGAGAATGACCATATCATGGATCGATGCTAAAGCTAAATCTAATAGCAACTTAATTGTCGTAGTTCTAGCCAAGGGATCTTAAGTATCTAAGAAATTGATATCCTCTTTTTAGGTTAACCCTTTGGCAACTAACATTGCCTTATATTTATTGACTCTACCATCGATTCTCATCTTCTTTTTAAACATCCATTTTCTTCCCATGGGTGTGCATCTCGTTGGAAGATTGTTCATTGGTTTCTCTCCAAAGAGAAGCATCGGGAAATCTCATAACCTCTTTAAAGGTCTTTATCAAAGGGAAATTCATATTCACCACCTCATTCACTTCTAATTGCCTCGATCTTTCTACCAAGTTTTTTCAACTTCAATTTTATAATGCTTAACACCATCAATAGCCTCATCATTTTGCTTCTTAGCAAATAAACATAGCAATATCGAGTACAATCATCGATAAAAGTAACAAAAACTTTTACCACCTCTAGTTTGTGTATATTTTAAGTCACTTGAATCAGTATGAACCAAATCTAGAGGTCTAGTTTCTCTTTCAAGGGAGTGAAAGGGTTTTCTTGTCATTTTTGCTTCTACTTAAATCTTGTACTCCCTCCGTCCTTGAATAAACTTTCCAGTTTCCTCTTTGGTACATCCATGAATAAACTTTCCACTCCTTTATTTGGCCAATAATTGTCACACATGTT
>BSSO01002678.1:0-18550 GCA_030267885.1 Mesembryanthemum crystallinum
TTTGAAAATGCAAGAAAATCAGGATAACCTAATATGAGTCTATCCTAATCAAAGCATCTTTGATAACCTAGGCAATCAAAGACTGATCCAATGAATCCGACAAAAGTAATAGCTGAGGAATGCTGTGGAGGATATTAGCCATATAGTCAGCCACAACATTTCCTTCCCTAAAACAATGAATAACTTCAACCTTATGGAAGAAGAATAGATCTTGACGGGTATTTATAATAATATTCTTTAGTTCCCATGGAATGAGGCACTCCCCCCCCTAAGAGCTTTACTGACAGCTAAATGATCCCCTTTTATCGTGATATTCTTACATCCCATCTGACGAGCTTGTCTTACTCCTTCCCGGAGCCCAATAGCTTGAGCAAGGAGGATCGAGGCAACCCCACAAGGTTTTGCCCCAAGGTAGATAGTTTCAGACGAATGATTTCTACTAACAAATCTCGCCGCAGCCTTACGATCTCTAAGTTTAGAACCGTCAAAGTTAAGTATAACATAATCCGCATGAGGGGGATTCCACACAACATTCAATCTGAAGGCCTTTTTGGAAGTAGCATTAGAATAAGACTTCCTAAATAAACACCCCACCAGGAAGAACATCATGCTCATGATGTCCTAAGGTGAACCACTCTACAAAACTATTTTGAATAGAGTGAGCAATCTGAGTAGGATTAGTAACTAGATTATCAAACTCAATTTTATTCCTAACAAACCAAAATAACCATCAGGCTAAACAGAGTAAAATGAAGTCCCATTCATCTAATCTCTGTATAAGGATGTTGAGAGCATCAATAAGATATTCAGAGGAATGGAGATATTTGACTTTTTTTTCCCAACAGACCTAGTAATTGCTGCCAGACCTGAATAAAATGGGGCCAATGAATAAATAAGTGGAACTTATCTTCAAATGATAATTACAGAACCCTCACTCTAAAGGAACAAAAACCTTACTTTGCTGAAGCCTGGCCTACATCTCATCGGAAGGACATCCAAACACAACTTCCACAAAAGGATCTTATCCTTATTAGGCAAAGAAAGAACCCAAATCGAACTGAACGCACATTTTTCCTTAAATTTATGCTGGAAAACCAAGTAGCAGATCTATTCTAGTTGTAAAAACCCGAGAAGAAGAGAACCCCAGTATAGCTTATCCGAAACTGAGTTATAAGGAATTGGAATGCTAAGGACTTGAGAAACAACTGACGTAGGAAGTAGCCATGATAATAAATTCGAATCCCATTCACCATTTGATCCAAAAAACATATTAACCGAAATATTAACATCAAATAGTGGATCCTCTGAGTCTTGGATAAAGAATTCTGAAAATAAATCATGCAGAGATACCCAATTATCCTTCAAAAAATTAATGGCTTGACCATTGCCCACTTGCCATCAGATGCCCTTGCGAAACAAATCACAATAGATAATCATATTATTCCTTTGTCACAAAATTTTCTTACCCTTCTTGAACGAAAATGTCCTGTGATTTTAGATACTTTCTAGAAATTAGCTATACCCACATATTATTTGGTTATGTTAAAATCCACCAAATTAATTTCATCCACATAGCTATATATATAACTTTTGCTTTCCGAAGGCCTAAACCACCCAAAAACTTAGGTTCGCAAATCTTGTCGCACCCAATAAGATTGGGAGACTTACTATCCGGTTGCTTATTCCAAAGGAAATTGTGATTAATCTGGTCTAATAATTTTTGGAAACTTACGTAGGCCACTTAAAGCTTTGCGTAGAATAGATAGGAGACGCAACTAAAGTAAATTGTATGGAGTAGCTCTCCCTCCTAGGGAAAGATAGTTCGCTTTCCATTTAGCAAGATGCTTAGATGTACAATCAATAGTTTCTGAAAAGTTTCGGAATTAACCCTTTCACTAATAAATGGGCATCCTGAATATTTATCTAAATGGGTTGAAGCACTCATCTCGACAATACCTTTAAAGGAATCCGTCGTAAGACGGTCAATGTTCTTAGTACACTGGAAAGCAAATTTAGTGAAATTCATTTTTTGACCATACACACAACAGTAATCATCCAAAATGGATTAAAATATTATGGAGACTCTGATTAGTAGATTTAGCGAAAATCATGGTATCATCAGCAAATGCGAAGAACGGTAATTTCTCCGCACCCTGACAAATCTTAATATCAATACTCTTTGATGAAATATTACTTTCTCGATGGAAGCAATGAGCCAAGACTTCAACACACAGGATAAACAGATATGGAGATAAAGGGCCACCCTGGTGTAGGCCCCTCGAAGTAGAGAAAGTTGGACAAGGAGAATTGTTAACTAGAACCGAAAAAGTGGGAGAAGAAATACACTCTGTTTGCATCATTAGTAAATTCTTACTAATGACACAGTGCATATTTGTTGCCATCAAGCTACACAAGTGCTTAGAGCATCAATATCCCTAGAGCTTAGAGAGAGTCATAAGGGTTTTTCATTGGTTTTACCAATAAACTAGGGAACTTGGATGGGAGGCTGGGAGCTATAGCGGAGCTTCAAGGAACTGGAGCTTGAGCAAGTTCTGTTGTTTGGGCAAATATAAACTTTTTTTTTTTTTTTTTAATGCTTCACTATTTATCTTTTGTATTGAATTTTTGCTTTTTTCTATCAAAAAATAAAAAAAAAATTGCTTTTGCTTGTGCTCTTTTTGCCTTGACTTTGTTAATTTAGGTATTTAATGATGAAAAAAAGAGATTTGATGAAATTATTATTTTCGAAAATTATTATTTATGCCAATATATATTTTTCCGAGTTTCATTTGTAATTTGGGAAAAAATAATAATTTGTTTAGTTGGTAAAGTATTAAAATAATGTAAGTTGATTGATGGGGTCCATTTAGCTACTTTTTAGATGAGTAATGGATATTGGAGTTGGGTGCTTAGATTGAGGAAGGGAGTTAGCTAAATTGGAATTATGAATAGTGAGAGTTTTGGGAGTTATGGAAGCTATGGATAATTGGATATTGATGGCCTTAGAATTTGTAATGAGTCAAGTAAATGAAACTTGATCAAAGGATGACTCCATACCCCAAAATAGAAACATAAATGAGTCAAGTGAAGAATTTTGAAGGCCAATTCTTCTTGTAGCCCATCTTTGCTTCCTTCCATGTATTTTTTAGTGTCTCATTGCTCTGGAGCAGGGGCTAGATTATGTACGTGCATCCCCTAAAAAGCATAAAACAAATAAGCTTCAGCTTAATACTATAATGAGTAATGCTGTATCCATATCAGATATGGATGTAATTTGTCTATATCAGGTGAGTCTATAATTTTTATAACCTCTATTGGGATATTAGGACTTAGAACTAGATAAATTGTTTTTTTACGAATCAGGTGAGTCCATAATATCCCGCTAGATGTTATAAAAAAATATAGTGTGCACCTGATATGGATGTAATATTACTCCACACATAGTGAAAAATCACATAGGCCATTGTGCACACATAGAGGCCATAAATGGCCCAAAAGCTGAGTATAAAGCCAGGGAAACATATGATTAGGTTTTTGATAGATTATAGTAATATATACTTTATTCATTTTACTAAAATCTTTACGCCTTGATGTTGCTAAGTCAAAAGTCAAAATTTTCAAACTTTGACCATTAATATATGAAAAAGTAAAATGACTTTTAAAGTAAAAAACTATTTTTGAATTCGTTTTCAATAGTATTTTCAAAATATTAAATTAAATTTTTACAAGTTTTCGATTTTATATAAATGCAACTATTAATGGTCAAAGTGTCATCTTAAACACCGTGCAAAGTCGTAGTAAGATTTTAGTGAAACAGAGGGAGTAGGTAACAATTAGACCTGTTAAAAACTGACCAGACACGAAAATCTTATCCTATTTTTAGGGTCCTCACAAGACTTTACCACCCGTAAACCCAATATGACCCGAACCTGATTGAGTCGGATATTTTATGGCCAAACCCAACCCGTTCTTAGGTGTTCTTCAAATGTTTTAACATTGTTCGAATCAAAGTGGTTGAAAGTAACTTATATTCGTTATTGGCATCGACTTAGCGCTAATCAATTATCTTACCAAATCTTTAATATTTTTATAGATGTATAGTCACGATGAAAACACTTTATATTTAGTCTAATACTAATTTGAATAAGGTAAAATCTTGCATAATATTTCATTTTTGCAAGATTATTGGTTAAAAATTGACGGAGAAAAACAATACTTAAATGGCGTTGTTGACTGTCAGGTGGGTCGACCCAAACTCGACATCTCTGGATCAGGGTTGACCATTTTTCGACCCGAACCCGAAAACAATCTGATCCAGATATAATTCGAACTGAAGTAACCGAATCCGAACCAGACCAATTTGACACGTCTAGTAACTAGTGTGGCAGAGTGGACCCCCTCGACATCTCTGAATCAAGGTTGACCATTTCTCGACCCGAACCCGAAAACAACCCGATCCAGATATAATCCAAGCCCAAAGTAACCGAATTCAAACCTGACCTATTTGACAAGTCTAGTAACTACTGTGGCAGAGTAGACCCATGATGAAGCATATTAAGTAATTTTGCATAAATTACTCTATCCCACTAATATTAAGACACTAATCTACGTGATATAGTTTCAATAGATTATGTAAATCCTTTTTGAAATTCCTAAATCCACCACTGCTCGATCATAAACTATCGAGTCCAAATTCATTTTGCAAACATTAGAAGAACCATAAGACATAAACCAGAGCTAAAAGAGCAACAACTAAGCTAAGAGGGCAATCAAATAATTTATAAATAATTAAACTAATAATGAAACCAATTAGTATAAGAAAAAAAATTTCACTTTGGGTGCCTGAGGTTTGGTGTAATCATTTTTTGATCACCTATATTTTTAATATTCCCTCTTTGGTGCCCTGTGAATTACTCCCTCCATCCATCTTAAATGTTGTCAAACCACCCAAAATATTTGTCCATTTCAAATGTTGTTAAACCAATTTTATCCCACATACTTGGCAATAATACCCATCCACTATAAACCAAATAATATAAAAAATTCAACAACAAACTCACTTCCCAATGTAAAATTAATATATTTTCCCTCACCCTCACCCTCACCCTTTTTCTATTCTCTATCTATCTCTCTCTACCCACTATCTATATTTAAATGTTTATCTCCAAGGGGCAAACTGGAAAAAAAAAACCCTCTTTTTTTCTTTCTTAATTTCCGTGCAAATTTGGTTTGACAATATTTGAGATGGACGGAGGGAGTACAACATAGTTTCACTTAACAACCTTCCGTTAGGTCCGTAAATTTTTCCGTAAAAAAGCTGATGTTGTACTCATTGATGAGGGGTTCTTTGGTCATTTCCTCCTATCCACCCACCCACCCAAACCCACCCCTATTTCTTCTTCTCTCCTCCCTTCACCCCTCACCCCTGCCACCACAACCACCACCTCCGCAGCCACCACCCCTCCATGTTCACCTCTCTCCTTCCCCCAATCCCACCACCATGACTCCCTCCCTGTCCGCAAATGGGTCACAACAACTCACAAGTGAGTATTCATTGATCACAGTTATTGAATCCAACGCAATATCAAAATCATGGGTTTTGTTGATACTGCATTGCGCAATCTTTATCATTTCGTAGATTTGAAGCTGACCCAAATTCTAATTTTATAGTATGAGTACCCATAATCCCAAAATCACCACTGTATGCCCTGTAAACTACTATCAAGCACCACATATTCTGAGTAGTTGAACAATAACAGCAATCTCCAATACAAAAAAGCCAAGATGTATCATGATTTGAGAAATGCTAATTACACTCTCACTTTGAGAGTGCAAATTGCACTCTCAAGTTTAGAGAGTGACACATGGACTTAGTGGTCCTTTTTTTAAGTTTGTCTTTTTCTTTTTTCTTTACTTTGTGAGAGAAGGTGGGTGAGAGTGCAAATTGCACTTGCACTTGCAAGTGCACATAGCACTCCTCATCATGATTTATGAGCCATTTCCATAGCCTAATCACATTACTCATCAAACCCAAGATGGGTTTTGATGCTACATTGCGCAATCTTTATCATTTACTACTGTTCCGTAAAGTACTCAAGCACTGCATATTCTAAGAAATTGAAGAATAACAACAATACCCAGTACAAAAATGCCAAGACATACCATTCCTCAAATCAAACAAATAGCCAAAGTAGAGAAAGGGGCATGAAGGGGTGGTGGTGGAGAGGGTGGCGGTTGTGGTGGCAGGGGTGATGGTGGTGACGGGGCTGAGGGGAGAGGAAAGAGAGACGAAGAAATAGTGGTGAGTTTGGTTGGGTGGGTGAATAGGATTGGAAATTATGACTAAACAACACCTCCTTATGGGTGCCATATTGGAATATCGTATATAATTTGCATATTATTTTAGGATAGTAAATATCTTGTGTATATTTGCTGTATTAGAGTCCTATTAGAATTAGGAAGTTGGTTTTTTTTGGTAAGTTAGGAGTCTTGCGGAAGGGGTCTCTTTTGTGTATATATATTTGACAATTGATATTGAATGAAGAACAACNCTCTCTGATTTTTACATGCCATATCAGCTATCGTAACGGAAAACTTAACAACTTAACGGAATGTAGAGAAACTATTTTGTAATCCACATTACACCAAAATGGAAATATAAAAAATATAGGTAACCGAAAAAATGAATACGCCAAATCTCAGGACACCAAAGTGAAATTTATGTACACATATATATGTACCTATGTATATTTGTAAAATGTGCTTATCAAACTCTACTCGAACTCGAATTTGTTTAAATGTGCGTGAGTCGAGTTGATTTAAATTCGAGTTCGAGTCGCTCAATAAGCATCTATAGGCTTTTATCTCCTAAATAGGCGGTTAAAATTATGTTATTACTATTCATACTCCCTCTGTTCCACTATAACATGACCATTCTATTATTTGCACAAAAAAATAAGAATAATGGGAGTGGGTAAAGGTGGAGATGGAGGGAGTATTTGAGTGTTTTAATTTTTTATTTAGAATGTGAGAGTGGGATTTTTAAGAGAGACAATGAGTGGGTTATTTTTTATCATAATTAATTAGCGGAGATAAAGTGGAGTTATTTTAATATTTATGAATGTGGAATAGTACAATGGCCACCTAATAGTGGGACAAGCATATGCACACAATGGCCACGTAATAGTGGGACGGAGGGAGTATTATTTATAAGTTTTGAATTCTAAAAATTGAAAAAAAAAATCAAGTGGTTTAACTGAAAATAAGATACAAGATTTAAGTTTTTAATGGTTATTGATTAATTAACCATTTAAATATTTCTCTTTTTTGTACTGCAAAAGATTTTATATTATGTGAAAAAGTAAGATTAGTTGAAATGTTCATGCATGGCATCAATCGGGACGAAGCCAAGATCGAACGTGAATAGGGACCAAATTATCATAAACTTTTATATTTATTTCGGGAGGGGACATAACAATTAAAATATGAGAATTTTGTAAAACAAGCACACTTTTATTCAAAATTTCATGTTAAGAGTAGAGAATTTAGGAGGGACCACGGCACATATAAACCCCTTAATATCTGCATCCCTTGCATCAACCACATTCTATTAGTATTTCACAAATATGCAAACAAGTGGCTGGATGTGGAAGCACAATCTTATCATCTCCATTCATATATTCATTATCGGATCACAACAAAAAAATAAAATAAAACAATTATAAATTAAAAAAAATGAAAAAGAAAAAGAGAATTCATTATGAACCAATCGAACAACAAAAATACTCAAAGACTTTTCAGTTTTCATCTATACAAGAAAGAATCTATATGAATGTGTCAATATCACTATATGCTTTGTATTAGTATTACCCTGCCAACCTGTATCTGAATGTCAGCTTTTCCCTGTGTTTATACCCTTTCATTCATAACAAAGTGCCATTTTGCCTTCATTTTCTATCCTTTTCATTTCATGGTGTCTTTCTATCATCAACAGCAGTCAAAGAAGAACCCAACAAATATTGATCAACTAATTATGTGATTCTATTTCTCCCCACATTTCCAGAAAATAGCCTTCACATTTTCCTAGCCCTTTACCTTGAGACAAATCAGGATGGGCCCTTTTGATGCTGGCAGGTGGTCCGCCGCTATTGGGCCGGCCCGGCCCACGCTTGATGTTGTGCCTAAACTCTAACACAATTTGCTCAAAAACTTCAACATCAAACATGTTCATCTTAATTTGGGGCTTCATTTTGTCCCTCACAAATGAAAAGGCTAGCTGGTCTCTGTGATTAAAGGCATCTAATTCGTTGAACATTAGGCAAGAGAACAAATTGTTGGCCACTCCATGCTTTCTTAGAATCAATGCAGTATCCGGGACATCTAAAAAACAAAAACAAAAACAAATTACATTGGTTAATCTTCATTTAGTTTCAAATAAAAAAAGAAAAGAAAAGGGAACACTTTGAACACTCTCACCAGCAACCAAGTTTAAGTTGTGTGCATCTCAACTGAAATCATCTGAATTGAACTGAATAAAATGGAGACTAAATAAAGGAAATAAATTTCTAATCCTGATCATGTGATTGTGTTTTATCTTATCAGTTGTTTTTAAAAAGGTGGAGAAAATTGACATTATAAAGTTATTACGGATTTATGAAATTCATATTGAAATATCAAAAAAGAAAAATAAAAATGGTTGTGACAAATTAATTATCGTGTTTCCAAGGGCCTTACTGTTTCACAGAAATACTTGCGTATAATGTGATATAAATATGATCACATGTTACCAAGCAGTTGTGCAACACGGAATTTAAATGGCTTAACCATATATCTAAATATGTAGATAGACAGTACAATTGTGTAATGTCTATCACATGCTTTGTCTTTTGGCTTAAAAAAAGTAATGTGGCTTTGTCACTTGATGTAAAAGGAAAAGAAACAACTACCAATAAACTTTCAATGTCACAGATGGATCTGCTTATTGCGTACATGGTTTTTGAACTATCATCGTCTCTTAAAGTAGTTCCATAAGGCCTAAGATGAGCAGTTGAGGTCAATTACTGCACTTAAAGAGAGACTCTGGATTTCATTGTTGGATCATGATGCTTTAAGATATGACATGATGTATGTTTAATTCTAGAATTGACACTTTGAGGGAAAAAAGAAACGATGTTAGATAGAGAGAGCCGTTGGCGATGAAAGAGTTAGGGGTATGTTACACAATGGCATAGTGATACTTGTCTATATTAAAGACATAGTTTCGAGTCTCAAATTATTCAAGTAGAAAGCTTACTATATTATTCAAAAGAACAAGAAAATATGATATTGGCTATTGAAACCAGTAGAAAAGAACACCTAACAATAGGTCGACCGAACGATGCATCTACCTGACCTGCTATAACTATGAAGTATGGACACCTCCACTAGGTGTCATGTCACGTGTCAGACACACATACCTGACAAGACTCTGGTACTTGCACACAATACACATTACACTTTTTTCCTCTACTATGTTACTTTGGACTCGTTACAAGTATTGGACATGGGTACGCGTCTACGTATTGAACTTGTCATTTTTCAAAGAATTTTGTGAATTTTTTTTCTGTAATGAAGTGTCAAGAGTCCATACCCATGATGCAGTGTCGAGGATCTGACACGGATACTTGGTGTGAAATGAAAAGTACGAGTAACATAGATCGTCTATTAATGGCACTTCTCCATAGGTGTGTATCCTGTAGGTATACTTACTAATGTCTCCGCAATCTAAGTCATCGCACATTAGGTGCACACATGGTTAAATTTCCACCACTCATGCTACACATGATTCACTTGATTTGACCATAGAAACTATTTTTCATGAGCCTCACAATCGATTAGGATTCCAAGGAGACTTCTACGACACAAGTGATTGATTCAAAGGTAACTTTTACTAAAGAACACTTAAGGTGGGGAGTCTACCATATACTAGTACAAAGGAATTCATTTTTATTTGGAGCTTTTGATGACAAAAATCTGCAGTATCTTATAAAAGAGACAAACGTTAGAAAATTATTGTAACGATCATCATTCTCAGTTAGCTTTTATCTGAAGGCTGCCTGCTCATGGATCTTTAGGTGGCCTAGAAGTAACATTAACGGGGTAAACAAGGCATCATATATGATTACCAAACCTCATTACTCTTTCCAAAGCTTTAAAGGCTTTTACTAAATTTATGCAACTCTTAGCAAGTTGGAGAGATGTATTGTTAATTGACTTGCTAAATCCGAAATATTGTAGTTGGCCACTTCAAAGAATTTTTTATTTTTTACCTTTTTTTGTCTTTGAAATTGTGAGGGCATCAATCTTGAGATAGTATATAGTATTAAGTCTCCAATGCAAATTCTCATATACCAATATGAGCTACTCTACTTTTAAGAGGTTAAAATTAGATGCCAATTAGCATTAACCTACACTTTCAAGTAACCAATCAATGCACTTTGAACAAATGATCAAGCAAAGGATCATAAAAAATTAAATTAATTGAAATTAGTACATACAGCTAATGTACCATGTTATTCAATAGCCACACTAATCATGCAATATAGATTTTATAAAGTTGGGGCAACTCTTTCCCCTTGAAAACATGTACAAATGTACGAGTATGTGACTGATTCGGCTAGAAAGTGACATGGTACACTAGATGTATCTAAATAACTATCGGAAATGTTATGAGGTAAAGATGGTTACCTGACGGGTAAGGGAGCTTGTTAGGAGACCAAGGACGTAGCCCATTCTCGCAATATGTCTCCATTTGAGTTTTGATCCCTTCAACATCTAACCATTTCCTCCACCTTGTTGTAGCCATAGCTTCCTCCATAGTGTGTATGAAAAAAGGATGTCTTGAAATGGCCATATCAACATCCTCTTTAATAAGAAGGGAATGAATCAATAGCAAAGGATCAACCACAAGCTGCAATTTAGCATCTATCCAAATGCTGTATTTTGCATTGGGGAAAAGCCTATGAACCAAGTACTTTGGTATCACACCATTCATGGCAGGATTTTGGTATAGCTCCTTGGAAGAAACATTCACTAGTCTCCATGCACCAATCTTATGTTCATTTGAATCCTTTGAAATTAAGTTATGGTCAAGGAGTCCTCTTAATGTAGCATCATCTACAAACATGAAGAAACAAGCCATGTCCAGTGTCTTTGAACCGAGCCCTTTTGGTTGTCGGATTTTATCATGGTCACCAAAAATAGCCGAGACCACTACCACTTTGTCGCAGCTCTCCATTTCAGCTCGATCTGCAAACCAATAAGAAGAAAAACAAGAGTGTGGCACAACCTCCATGATGAATTAGTACTGAATAGTAGGTAAATTAGTGGAAGAAAAGTAAATAAAAATGTGACTTGTCAGAACAAAAACAAAAATCAATTGAAAGATAATGGGGAAAAATTTGTTTTACTCCAATTTGGCCAATCGAGCTCTTAATCCCTTCATTAATATGAATAACTTGTGTAATTTGGGCAAGTAATTATGATTATCTATTCTGGATGAAAAGCAAAGAGTATGAATAACCTAAGCCTAACAGTGAAATGTATCAAAACACAACTGTATGAAGATATAAATTTGTACTAACCATGATGATTAATAGGAAATGGCTTCAAAAACCCACAAGGAAAATCAACCCTTTGTTCAAATTGATCAAAAAACGAAATTCTTGTCTTTAAGTCAAAATCCCCACCAAAACTATCACCATTCCCTTGCATATACCTCAAAGGCAAATGAACCCAATCTCGACTGTATTGCCCAATCTCATTCAACACCAATGGATAATCTGACCAAAAACACAAAAACCCATCAATAAAAAAACAACACCGAAATCAAAAAATTCATTCTTTGATCAAAAATTTCTTCATTAATTAGTGTACCTGAGAAGAAAACAGGGGAAGAACAAGAGGGGCGAAAAGTGGGGATTGGGTGTTTGTGTTCGCCATAAGAAGAAGGGTAAGAGAAGAGAGGGGATTGGATGGGATCGAAAGGGGCAGAGCGAAAGAGGAGGCATTTGTTAGTAGGAGAGAGAGAGAAGTAGATGACGAAGATGAGTGTTGTGGTGAGATAGAGGCATGAGAAACAGAGTCTCTTTGATTGGAAGAACAATGGTGGAAGAGTTCTTGATGACGACGTTGATGACTTCCTCATAGAGTGATGGTGATCTTTATCGTCCTCTCCATGAGAGTGTTTTTGTTCCCCTAGTTTCTAATTTGTAGGGTGAAGTCTAAAGTGTAACCGGTGATCACTATCAATTTTTATGGTTTGGTTTGATTTGTGTAGTATAGTATGCCTACTTTCTCTCTCATTGGTTAACAATAGACTCCATTGGAGTGGTGACATGTCATCACAATATTTTTTTTTTTTTTTTGGATACAAACTAGGCGATAATTATGAAATAAAAATTTGTATATGTATATGTGACGGAAAATATTAAAATGCAAAACGTAGCTAAATTAAATTGAGTGTGATATAAAAACGAAAAAATAAAATTAATAAATCGGGATTAAAATGTACTTTTTAAAACGCATCCAACAGTTCATAAAAATTGAAATTATAGAAAAATAATAATATTATAAAAGTACAACCTAAGCGAAAAGTTATGCTACAACATAATGAAATCAAAACTCTATATAATGTTGTAAAACAAAACCACCAAGAGTAGTGACTCACTCATGTTTTGCAACCCTACCAATGTTATGTGTTTTTACCTTAACTATGTCTTTATTTATTGCACCAAAACTATATCTTTATTTAAAGAAAAAATTGAGACTATTCCAGATCCATAAACATTTAATCAATGCCGCATTTATCTCCATAGCCCCCAATTAATATTTACCAAAGAATTAAAATTAAAATAAATAAACTTAGAAAAATTTAAAATGGCCAAGTCAATAAAAATCACGAATTAATCTTGTAGAATAGTAACCAAATAGCAATACTTAACCAAGCAAATGATCATAAACCCTTTAAAAAAATTAAGGAAAATTTCACGTACTACCCCTGAACTTAGGCGAAACTTATAGCGTGTCCAAAACTTTGAAAACCTGCATATGGTACCCCTGTACTTTGAATTATGTCAAAACGGTAAGGATTTGTTCTCTTCAACTTATTTTTGTTGATATTTATTGTTGATTATTTATTTTTGTTGATTTTCATTGATTTTTGTTGATTCGTTAGATTCGGCAAAGAGCGACTTCATTGATTTTTGCTAATTTTTGTTGATTTTTGCCAATTTTACTATTTTTGTTGATTTTTGCTGAAATCAAAATAAACTCTAGAGAACAAGGCCTAACTTTCCGTTAAAAATTGAATTTTTTTTGCAAAAATTCCAATTTTGGCCTCACCTATATTTTGAACATTACAAATAACGATTACTTTTGAATTTTTTATTTTTTTATTTTTATTTTTTATTTTTTTGTAAGAAGATTATTTGTGGTACTCCTAAGCTTTATATTTATTTATGTGGTACCCCTGTACTTTCCAAATATTTTGCATGGTACCCATAAAGTATGAATAATGGATGAAAAAAACATTCGTTATTGGTAAGAGTTATCCAAGGCTAGATATGCACCTTAGCTACATCAAAGATGGTTAGAACCTGTTCTCATATGATGACTCACTCGTCATCAAGTCTCTCTATTTTTCATGGATTCACATGGCGATGGTAGTTCTTATTGAAGAGGAATTGGAGTTGCAAACAAAATATGCAAGTGCAAAACTAACAATGAAGTGTCAATTTGAGTAGAAAATGCAATGAAATTCTCAACCTAGCATTTCATTCAATTTCTCATACATACACACAACAATTTCAAACCAGTTTCCATAGAATAAAAAAGAACACAAAAACTCCTTCACTTGGCTCAAGCATTTGTGCATTTGCATGAGATTGAGCTACTTGGACGTACGCATATTATTCCATTCTTAATGGCTTGCACCACTTGAAATAACTACAATCATCACACTTGTAATAATCACACTTGTAATGAAGCGAGCCTTTGTCGATTTGCCGTTAGTTGACTCTGATGATCTTATTTCTGCTCTTATGGGAGACTTGTACTTGCATGATTTGTTTGCCACTCTAATTCCTCTATGAGAAAAACTATCATGCGAATCCATGTGTGTGTGTGAGACTTGATAAACAATGCGTATAAAAGGAGAAGAGGTTATGACCATCTTTGATGTAGGTAAGGTGCTTAATATATAGTCTTGTACAACCCTCACCAGTAAATGAAACTTTTTTCATCTACTATTTATAATTCATGGGCACCGTGTAAAATAGTTGGAAAGTATATCGGTACCACATAAACTAATATAAAGTTTAGGGGTAGCATAAATAATTTTGCTTACAAAAAATAAATTTAAATTCAAAAGTAGATGTTGTTTGTAATGTTCAAAACATAGGTGGGGGCAAAATTGAAATTTTGGCAAAAAAAATTCAAATTTTAACAGAAGTTTACCGTTTTGACGGAACTCAAATTACAGGGGTATCACACGAAGGTTTTCAAAGTTTTGGGCACGCTGTAAATTTCGTCTAAGTTAAGGGGTACCACGTGAAATTTTCCAATAAAATAACCAATCTAAGGTATTTCATAAGAATTCTACACATGATCAACTTGATACTTCCCCATATGTACCCTAAATTATTTACATCCACATATATACCCCACAAGATTTACATCCAAAAACAAAATATGCAATCCAAATTAATTCAAAAGAATCCTACACATTATCAACTACTTACCTTCATATTTTTTTTCTTCATCAGTGATAAGAAGAAGGTCAATCCTCAACAATATCCAATCCAAAATATTTCAAAAGAAGGCTCTAGTTTTAGAAGTCCAACATGCATCAAAAAATAAACCTGAGTAGTTCATCATGTGTAGGATTCTTTTGAAATACTTTGTATTGGATATTTTATTTTGGATGTAAAACTTTTGGGGTATATTTGGATGTAAATCTTTTGGGGTACATACAAGGACGTACATGACATTTTTTTAGGCATGGTAATGCTTAACCGTAATGGTTAAGTCTCAATTTAATCGCAAAATGCAATGAAGTATTCAATAATTATCTTGTTTATTATCTTTTTCATGGATTTTTCATATTTCAAGGGTACCATGTAAAATGGTCGTAAAGTTCATGGGTATCATGTAAAACAATTGAAAAGTTCAGGGGCATCGTAAACATATTGCTTTCAAAAACTTTCTCAATCCTAGTCGTTGTGTGAAAAGCTCAAATTACATATAAGGGCAAAATTGGAATTTTTTTTAAAAAAATTCAAAACTTAACGAAAAGTTACTTTAATGACAAAATGCAAAGTACAGGCATACCACATCTATTTCTTCAAATTTGTGGATACGCTGTGCATTTCTCCAAAGTTCAACGGTACCACGTGAAATTTTCCAAAAATTAAAAAGCAGATGATCATAACAAAGAACTAAAAGCAATTACCCATTATTTCAACTGCCAATCAAATCCAATTTTTAAATAATCCGTCTCTTATAAGTCCGGACGCCTGATATATCAGGCGAGTACTCGCCAAACAAAAAGTAGTATTGTGTAAGTAATAAACCAGTACAAAGTGGTATTGGGTGAAAAAAAAGTGATACTAGTTTTTGATTCGTCGGTACTAATTTTTGACTTACCAATACTATTTTACATACTTACCAGTACAGTACGTGTTAGGAATCGAGCATAAATTAGTACAAGTATAGAAGTGAGAGAAAGCAAGGATAATCGGAAGAGGAACGTCTGCAGCAAAAGTGGTCCGGGCGGGCGAGTAATTGCCTGGGTGGGCGAGAGAGACTTGCGAGCTCTCGGCGGGCAGCCCTCGTGCCCGGGCGGGCGACACTGACGCGGGTAGCGGGCATGTTTTGGCTTTGTTTCTATTTTGCTTTTATTTCTATATTTTGTACTTGATACTTTTAGCTTATGTTTTTAGCATGTTTCCTAATGTTGTTAGACTACTTTCTAAGGTTGTTTAGAAAGGTAGGGAATCTATGTAATTAGAAAGGTTGCTTTGAGAAAGTGTTAGCTAAAAGGTAGTTTACTAATTCTAGTGTGAGTTAGATTAGAAAGGTGGTGTGATACATGGAGACTCTATAAATATAGAGTTCTCGGTTGTAATTGAGGTGTTCTAACAAGCCACGTAGGGTGCTCGGATTAGTGAGCGGGGATCCCTTTGGGCTTGGGTTAGCCACCGTGTGGTGATGGGATTCACCATGTTTGTACTACGTTAAGTCTAGTACGGGGAAAAACATTGAGTGAGGTAGGTAGCGTAGCTATAGCCATGTGAGAGGCTTGAGAGCTTGGAACGCTTGTAACCCTATAACCTTGTTTACTCATAATGGATTCTGTTTTAGGTCGTGTGATCAATCCCGTGGTTTTTCGCCCGTTTCTCGGGTTTCCACGTTAAATATCTTATGTCCTTTATTTTCGTTGTTGTTTATTATTTAACATTATTGTCACCTGTTATCGTTTTTGCTGCCAAATCCCTAACTGTACGCCTGATATATCAGGCAACTGATATGATATTTTGTGATTTTCAAATTAGAATTATGGAACAAACGTTTGTTCCTTTCAGCCCATATGGAGTAGACAAAAGCAGCCAAAGCAGCCCTCATAACTCTTTTGTGCAGATTTTTGCCTCTGACATGGTTAGCATACCATTTAAACTCTTTCCTTAAGCTGGTTGGCCTTCTCTTTACACCTAACCATTGTAAGATTTCCTTCCAAATATTTTTAGAGTATTGACACTCAAAGAATAGATGTTGGTCAGTCTCAGCATCCCTCTTGCATAGCTGACACCTATTCACCATAGGGATCCCTCTCTTTGTAATATTATCTGTAGTAGCAAGCTTATTTAAGGCAGCCAATTGTAAAATTATTCTGTGTCTTGGGAGGGAAAGGTGTTCCCATATAGGCAAATGATATCTCAGAGGGTTACAGTGAGTTCTCAGGTGATCATACACATTAGATGTATTATAGTTGCTCTTGGCCCAATCTTTGAGCATAGCCTCTGCATTATTACCCAGTGCTTGCCTAACCTCATCTCTCACTTTCAACAACTTTCTCCATAGCCAAGAGTCATTACTCTTTGCTTTAGCATCAAAAACAGTATATCCTCTCAGATAGTATAGCTACACCCATTTTGGCCATATACACTTCTGCTCAGAGGTTAGTCTACATAACCATTTAATCTGGACTGCCCTATTACAGGCAAGAAGTTCTTTTATATTAAAACCCCCCTCCTTGTCGGGTTTGCACACATCATCCCATTTCATGAACATAAAACCATGACCATCCTTACCCCAAAAGAAACTTTTGCATAGCTTTTCAATCTTCTAAATAACAGAGAGGGGAAGAGAAAAAGCAGAGCACCAGTAATTCTCAAGACCAAAAATGATAGAATATATCAATTGTGCTTTACCAGCATAGGGGAGGAACTTGTTGGTCCAGTGGTGAAGTCTGGATGATATCTTGTCAATGAGCACCTAATAGCAAGTAGAGGAGAGATGCTTGGTACTTAGAGATATCCCCAAATACCTGAATGGGAACTGACCTTGAGTGAATCCAGTTTTCTCCATGACGGTTGGGAGTTAATATCCTTGGTTCTCTTTAGGAGGAACATCTCAAAAGGAGGCAATCCATGATCTTCTATCACCAGGTTTGGTGCAGTCAGTCATGAAGGAGGCACTCTTCTCCTATCCCTTGCCAAATGTTGCTTACTTCGCTCATTTTTCGCTCTATCGAGTATTGAGTGAGATACGTTGGAAAGAAGTTTTATTTTTTATTTTTTATTTTATTTTTTTTGAGTTTAGGTAGGGGAGACATTTCTTCTTATCTTATTTTTTCTAAAGAAGTTGGAAAGACTCTGTTTCGAATTTTATGGGAAAGTGCAGCAAGTTAAGGGCCTTATTTAGTAGAAATTAGTAGAGATTCCTTATTTTAAGGAACACTTTTTCTCCATCTATCCCACATTACGTAATTCTAGCCTATTAGTAGTTAGTTTCATGTAGCTTCCTTTCATTTTTTGAAAATTTGCTGGGGTACCCATAAACTTTGACGTAATGCCTGTGGTATCCATTCTTTTTGAAGTGTGCTTGCGATACCCCTAAACTTTCAACAAAGTGACCACCGTAGCCACTGAGCCTTAAAATGACTATAATGTCCTTGCAAATTTGCCATGCATTTTTGTGATGACTATGTTTGACTTTTTATTTTTTCTCTTTTAGATAATTACGATAATAAAAATAGAAAACAAATTAGAAAAAAATGAGTAAAAAATTTGAAATTTTAAAGTTAAACCTAGAACTTTTTAAAAAAAATAAAGTTTTAAATTTTTAAAAATAAAAATAAAAATAAAAATAAAATTAATTTATAAAAAATAAAAGTTAATGTTTTAATTAAAATTTATATAATAAGTGAAAAAATAGAAAAATTAAAATAAATGTGAAATTTTAAAATAAATTTTCTTTTTTATATTTTATTTATTTGTATATTTAAATTTATTTA
>BSSO01002679.1:0-18548 GCA_030267885.1 Mesembryanthemum crystallinum
TGGAAGACCTTTCATGGCCGATGGAGGGCCTCTTCGGTTTCTCTCGATCCCCAAGAGCCTCCGTGTGGGAAAACTCAATTGCCCCTTGCCTCAGGAAGGTCTAGATAAGCCCAATCCTATGAAAATAACTCATGAAAATTGGGCGTTTGGGAGGTCCACAATCAAGGTGGTGACTTTATTTTTCATATGCATGTTGGATGGGGAACCAATGCGAAGGTGCTTTTCAGCTTTCTAATTCTACCGCCCGGGCTAGTGAAGTAGAACATTGTCTCCTAGCTTCTTCTGCAAGTTGAATCTTATACAGTAGGTTGGTGATGATGATAACCCAGTCCCAGAGCCTTAGTAATTTACAGGTACTGTTTTTCTGCTGGAATTGCAAACGACATCCGCTTAGTATTTTGTTTTATGTTTGGGGACATTCATGCCTAAACTTTGTTTTTTACTGCACTACCTCGATGCTTTAGTATTGCGTAAATGATGCATCTAGCTAGGGACACAGAGGAATACAAGATTTTTACTCCCTCCGTTTTTAAATCAGAGTTACGCTTTGTTTTGAGAACGGAGGGAGTACAATTCTAGGATGTGGGAATGAATCTATTACAGTAGGAGTAATAAATTACTAGAATTGTTTTCTACTATCATCAAATCAAATTATTACTCGCACTATGTTTGTAATCTATTGCTGATAGTATAGTGTAGACATCACAAGTCAATCAGTTCTCTCTCAAATTCTTGTTTTTTGATTTTTTCCGATTTTATTTTGAAATTTACACTCTATTTAAAACGAGCAGTCTTATTGCATTGGGTACATCCAAACAAGGGTACTTCAATGATAGTAAGTTATAGGGACACACAGATTGACAAAGTTTCTCCTGGAGTATTATGCTTTGAGTGCTCATATGACTATGTGTGTGCTAAATGTAAGAGTCCAGCCTTTGGCCTCGGTTGCCCTATCTTCATCCATTTAACTAGGATAATATTCAAATTTGCATTATCAACTTTTATCAAAACCTCGGTATAACTACTGTCTACGAAACATGTTTCTTTTATTGTTTTTTTTTTTTTTTCCAATTACATAATTTAAAATAAATAAACAATGGGTCTAGGCTAATACTAGACGATTTGACTACTTAAAAATGATTAAAAAAAGGGGGAGTATTTTAACCTCTCTAACGTCTTTTAGTCTGTCTCGTTACCTTAATCGTAGTAGTTAGTAGTAGTAATATAATTTTGGAAAAATTTCATTGAGATATGCTAAGGTATGACCAAAATACACATAGGTATACCGAGGTTTTGGAAAATACTTTAAGGTATACTAAATTAGAAAAAAATACGATGAGGTATAGTCCAACCAACATCCGATCACCGGATGGTGACGTGACACAAGTTATAACGAACGATAGTGATTTTATGTCAAATATGCCCTTAGTATACATCAATTAGAGGGAATTTTTCTTACATTAGAAAGAGTGATTGTACGATGTTTGAAGTTTTGCATCTTTGTTATTATGTCCTAGATATCACGTGTGTCGATTGGAGGGACTTTTCTGACATTTTAGTAAGGGCAATTTCGTAACTTCATAAATCCGATTACCAGATATATGATTTACACTCAATTACATACCTTAGTATACCTCAAAGTATTTTCCAAAACCTCGGTATACCTATGTGTATGTTGGTCATACCTCAATATATTTCAGTGAAATTTTTCCTATAATTTTTGTTGCATAACAGAGTAAAATGGCATTGGCATGAGTGCCACTTAGTTCAGTAGCTGTTGATAAAGAATGATTCATTAAGATTAGTAAGAGTAAGTACATGTAATTAAAGTAATAATAACCTGATCAAGCTTAAATAACTATGTTATCGTAGGAGCTGAGAGAATATGCCCTGACTAGTCTGACAAATGAAGAGTTTGGGAGTAGTAGAAAGGAGTCTTTTCCTATGACTCAATCTTGAGCACATACTATTTTAGATCGTTTCAGTTGAGATGAATATCATTTGAGTATGTTTTTTGCCTAAAAATACCTGAATTGTATTAAATGAATATATTAATATGTGGGAGTAAAAGTAAATTGTTGAACCAAATTGAACTAAATTGAACCAATCTGAAATAAAATTAACTCTAGTTAACTTTGAGAACAATGACAGTTATGAGTTGTGTTCTAATTAAAAGTTTGCATTGAATTGTCATATGCATTGAAACACTTATTCCTTCCCTTCCTCTTTAATTATCCATTAATAGTATTTATCAGGCAGAGGCAGGGGTGGGTGACAGTATCATACAACTATTAAATTAGTAGTCTACTCTATAAATGCTTTAAAGTATTACTCCTATTTATCCAAGAGGTGTTGGCCCATTGGTAAACAAGTTTTGACTTATACACCAGCTCACGGGTTAATACCCGAGGCCGTGCGTTAGGAGGTGCCCTTTAGCCACGCCCAAGGAGGAAGTTCCTCCTTGCAAACACCAAAAAAAAAAAAAAAAAAAAAGTATTACTCCTACTTAATTAAAAGCAATATTAATATATTCACTCTTTTTTCCATATTACTAGTGTCTACTGCTACTGGTACACTAGAAAGAAGCATCACCATTCACCATAAGCCAAAATCTAAAGCCCTCTCACTCTGCTTTCTTTCTCTCTCCTCAGTCCTGAGTCCTGAGTAGTGACAACTTTTTGTCAGTGTTTTGACTCCTCTTTTCTCTCACCATGCCAGGGACAACTGACCACTCCTCACACCTCACTCCTCATACATACAAATACAATCTTATTATATAGATTTATACTGGTACTAGTAATTTTTTTTAAATTTTAAATTTGTTGGTAGAAACGATGATTGAAATGAAATGTTCCAATGTTTTATGTTATCTTCCTTTTCCTTTTAAATTTTTAGTTTTATGCCAACTCAACTGATAACTAGTACTCCCTCCGTTCTCTAAACAAGGTGATGCTTTGTAATCCACAAATTACAAAGCGTCACTTTATTTGTAGAACAGAGGGAGTACTGCATTGATACCAAAACACAAGAAAATTGTAAATGAATGAATGCTGAAAACAAACAAACAGCACCATCAAAAACTCTTCCTTTCTCGAGCCCCTTACCACTCCTTTCACTTCCCCAGCTTTGATTCTATTTCTTCCTGCCCCTTTCTCTGTCTCTGTCAACCTCTCTCTCTCTCTCTCTCTCTCTCTTCCATTTTCATCATCTTCCTCACCTTTCTCTGTATCTTCGTCAAACTGAGTGAGGAGAGAGAAAGATAAAGGGGGAGAGAAAGACATTGCTCTGTTCAACTTACCTTTCTCTCTCGTCCTCTGTTTCTCTCTCATTTTAACTTTCTGAGAAGTTTTGTGCTTTTCTTCAAGCAGGTGAGTGAGTGAGTGAGTGATAGTGTCAATAACCCAACCGTTTCACTTTTAGCAAGACTGGAGGAAATATGGGTTGTGTTTGGGAACTGTGTCTAAACATTGTTTGCTCCTCCTCTCCTGAGTCCTGAGTTGAGTTACCCACTCCACAAACAAATATCTCCATTTTTAGAACAACCCAAAACCAAAACCCTAAAGCTCTCAACTTTTTCTTTCATGGTAAAGAAGAAGAAAAAAGGCTACTAAAATATGCTGCACATTCCTCCAAAATTCCACCTTTCTCTCCCTTTCCTCATCTTGTGACTCCATTCTTTCATAGCAGAAACCCCAAGGGATAAAAAGATTCATTCTTTCCTCTCTTTTTGTTCTTTTCTAAATTAAAAGCAAAGCCAGTTAAAAAAAAAGGGGAAAAAAAAAACTTGCCTGTTTCATTTAGCAGAAGAAGAGGATGGGATGTGTAGCATCAAGACTAGAGGAGGAAGAAGAGGTGGTTTCAATATGTAGAGAGAGAAAAAGGTTGATGAAATTAGCAGTAGAGAGAAGATATGCACTTGCAGATGCTCATTGCAGGTATTGTCACTCTCTATATGCAGTTTCAGCTGCCATTAAGCTCTTCGTTGCTCGACATTCAACCCCTTGTTCCCCATTTCTAATCACCTTCCCACCCCCTAATTGCCCACCTTCCCCACCACCACCTCCATCAGCAGAAAATGTAATTACAAACCCAATGTTTCTCCAGCAAAACCCATCTCAACCCACCACCACCACTCAAGAGGTCCTTCCCTGTTGTGAATCCCCTGCTTCTTCTTCTTCTTGTTCTTCCTCAGCATCTTCGGAGGATAATGGGACAATGGAGGGAAGAGGAAATGTAGGAAATGTTGAAACAGGGCAGAGAGAGGAACAGCAGCCATGTGGGTACTTCTACATGGGTATGCCCATGTCTATGCCCCCACCAATGCCTTCCCCTCAAAGGGATTTTGGGTGGGATTTCTTCAACCCCTTTGCCGGGGTTCGTCCCGAGGTTATTGGCAGTGGGTTTCGACGGAACTGTGACGACGACGATTTGAGAGCAGTGCGAGAGAAGGAAGGGATACCTGATTTGGAAGAGGAAGTTGGAGGGGAGGGGGAAAGAGAGGAAGAGAAAGGGCAAAAAGTTGTGGGTAATGTTGTTAAACTTGAAGCCAATGGGGACAGTAATTTTGTGGGGAGTGAAGCACTTGGTGTTGTCAAGGCAGTGGATGGTGGTACTGTTAGCCAAGAAGAAATGGGGCTAACTGTTATTGACACCCCAGATAGGGGAAGAGAACTGTTGGATGCATTAAGGGATATTGAAGATCATTTTATCAGAGCGTATGATTCTGGCAAAGAGGTTTCAAGGATGCTTGAAGCTAATAAGATGCATATGCAATCTGGTCTTGAAGAAATAAAAGGTGGGTATACTATGCTTTTATAAACCCAGAAACAGCTTCTATAAACCAAGAATTATGGCTTGTATTGGATAATTTCTATATTTCAAGAATTGACAGTAACTTGTTTGCATATTAGTTTGCCCAGCTTGATGAATGATAGATTATATAGTTTCTAAGTGAGGCATGTGCTCTTCTTAAGATTGTACATCTCTTCCAAAGTTTACATCCTTCTGAATAGGATTTATGAAGTTGGAACTTGTGATTCGTGAAGGTTCTGATGTTCTTTATTAGCAGCTGCTGCTAACAGAAATCATCACATATGTGCAAAATCTTAACAGGCTCTATGCAGCAGTCAAAATAGTTAACCTTTTTCTTGAATGATAGAGTTTCCACCCTTGATGTTATTCTAGTAGTTGACTTGTTCCAAGGTGTTATATACATATCCCTGCTTTACGGAATTACAAGATATAGTAGTTCCTAGCTCATACGATTATGCTTATATGAATGTGGAGAAGCTTTCATATATCTTCGTAGCAGGGTTAAGGTTTATGAGGAGTATAGTTATCTGTACTCTCAAACTGTATGCAGAATGTATAAAGAATAGGGAAGTTCCTACTTGCCTCACTTTGCTCCTGTTGTTACAATGCAGAAAATTCAACTAAACTCATCCAAGCTATCACTTGGCACCGCTCCAATACTTCTCGGTCTTCATCTTGTAAGAGTTTAGTGGCATCGAGCTCCAAGAACTCTACCACATGGACAGAGTATAAGAATGATCTCTTCGACGATTATGGTGGGATGGCAGCTGGCAGCCATTCGCTGACCCTAGGAAGGCTGTATGCTTGGGAGAAGAAGCTCTATGACGAGGTGAAGGTAAAGGAAATAGACTTTCTCTGCCCACCTTAATCATAGTTTCTTCTATTATCCCACCCAAATCTGAGTAAATGGACCAAAGACAAGCTCATGATGATTAATTGCACTTTGCAAGAGCAATGCTCAAAGTCACTCCTTTAGTACTGATTGAATTTACAATTTGTTCATGAAGCAATCGATCTTCCTCAAGCATGCACATTTCATGCAATTCAGTGCTGGGATTCCAGTATTTCCTCAGATCTATAGCTAGTAAGCTGATATCCAGTCTATCTTCCAAACATGGTTATTTTGTCTTCCTTAAAGTGCTTCACCCCAAGGCCCAATGTTTAAGGAATCTGAATATAATGTTCCATTTTGATCCTTTTTTACCCTAAATTGTTCTAAACAAAGTATATCCAACAGTTTCTTGTATCTTTTGAAATTCAGATAGAGAGCTAATGAAATAACGGGGTAAAATGTACTAATCATGTTGCATTTTTTTGTTTCATAGGCCGGAGACAGCATAAGAAAGCTATACGAGAGAAAATGCGCACATTTGAGAAACAAGGATATAAGAGGAGAGGACACGCTATCTGTTGACAAAACTAGAGCAGCTGTGAAAGATCTATACTCCCGGATACTGGTGGCAATTAGGCGAGCAGAGTCTATCTCTGAGAATATTCAGAAACTTACAGACGAAGAACTACAGCCACAGATCATTGAGCTGCTGCAAGGGTAAGTGATTACAGCCATACAAACAAGCTACTTTCACTTTGACTTCTGGATGTCTCAATTCCCATGCATTGTGTTCATGCAGTCTAACCCAGTCCTGGAAGACGATGATGGAATCTCATGAAACCCAGTACCACATAATATTTCAAGTAAAGTCTTTTGACTGCCCTACCTATGGAAAATTTTGCAATGACTCTCATCGTCTCGCCACCTTACAGCTTGAGGCTGAGATTCAGAACTGGCGGGAATGTTTCACAGAGTACATTGCTGCACAGAGATCTTATGTTGAGGCTGTTCATGGATGGCTATCGAAATTCATAGTACAAGAAGTTGAATTTGGTTCTAGATCCAGGACTTCGGCCCCACCACCCTATCGAGCCAATGGCCCCCCCCTGTACATGATATGCCATGATTGGTTAACTTTTATGGAGAACTTGCCTGATAAGGTGGTTTCCATCGAAATGAAAAGATTTGTTAGAGATGCAAGGGCCTTGTGGGTTCAGCAAGGGGAGGAACAAGAGCAGAAGAGAAAAGTTGACAAAATGGCTAAAGAATTAGAGAAGAAGACGATTGCATATCAGAAGGTCGAGGGCAGAATTCACGAGACTAAGCTTTTAGAGTATAAACCTCAAGTTGACACTGGAGAACTGGATTCGGAGAATCAAGATGACACTCAACCTCGAGTTGATTATCTGTCAGAAAAGAAAGATACCTTGGAGAGTTTAAAGAGGAGGCTGGAGCTAGAGAAAGAAAAACATCAGATCTGCATGCAAGAAACTCAAAGGATGACTTTGAATGGATTCCAAACTGGATTCTCGTCGATATTTGATGCGTTGGTGCAGTTCTCAAAGGCTTCACTGAAAATGTACAATGACTTGGCGAATAACAGTCAAATTTTGGAGAAGGCTGGGAAACCAAACTGCGTAGAAGAAGGTTCCTATGTCCCGGAAGAGCTGAAGTCAACTTAATCAAGTAGTTGGGTGAAAAGGGCCTTGAGTATTTTAAGTCAAGGATTCTAGAGTCCAGTTTGTAAATTACGCTTGTGTCGAAGCAGCTCGCTGAGACGCACAGTTGTATTTGTAGGAAGATTCTTAGCTGTTTTCGTAGTGGTAGAATTGTTTTATTTACTGTATTTAAAAGGTGCCATGATGCCCACAATTTTGTTGGAAAACCAAAGTACTGATGCTTCACATCTCCCTTTGGCTAATTAAGAAGCCATAGGTGGTTGTGGACAGGAATTAGGTGGGCGTTCTTTGCGTGTTGTATATCTTGGGGTGTCTAAAACAAATTGTCACCATGAGCTGTGCAAACCGATGATATACCCACTATTTGTTNAACTGCCTAAGGGAAGCAATTACCACATGTTTCCTATTTCATCCTTTAACACACCACAATACAAGACAGGCTTCAGTTCTGGAAAATCTAAATTGCATGCACAATCAGTAATAGCATAGATATAGAAAATTATTTCAAGTGCGGCACTTAAGGAATATTCAAAGACATGCAATCAATGCAAACTTTTTTCCAGTCATGCCACAATTACACAGGTAATCAACAAAGAAGTTTCTTCAACTCAGAGATATTGAATGCGTAGATAATGATGCCACACTGTGTAAGTGCAGCAGCTGTACACAATTCACTAGACCAGAAGAGTATTTGTTTTGAATAATTGAAAAATCTGCTACATTGCATTTGTACAGAACATGAAGTATACATCCTAAAAAAGCACGGATATGATCATGCAAAAAGGAATAGCTAGACATCTTTAATAGTATTTCGAGATATAACAACTAGTTTGTTAGAGCCTACCTAAGATACAGAGAGACCAAGAACTGAGAGAGGATGATAAATTCACTGACAACTGCTGCAGGAGAGTGTAAGCCCAGTAGTGGAACAATATCTACCTGCAGCCAGTTTTCAACAGCGGACCCAACGACTGCACCCGCCACTAAGCCCCCCATAGTTATCGCAGTTGCTTTCCCTGCAAATAGTCAAATCTGTTACTTATGTCTACCAAAGAATCATGTATGAAACATGTGCAATCAAAGCGCTGAATTTCCACAGTACACACTAACTCTTACTGATTATGGTTGATGCATTCTTATAGTCAGCTTATCAAGTAAAATCCTCAATTTGACACCCCACCCTCACCATTGGTATATTCCATGTGATAATTCTAGAATGGTACTGATATCTGGATCCAAACTATATGGAGACAATCAGGTGTTCAAAATGATTCCTCTCTAATTTCTGCATTTCATGTTCATATTCTGCATCAGACTAAGCATATGATAAACCACTATACCTAATCAATAGGTGTCAACATATGTACATTGCATATAAGCAAACAATCAGAAATGTCGATGATAATGTCAAGTGCAATAGTCAATACCATTACACACAAATGGATGATTATTGATGTTCATTTCCAGGTGCAGCTGGATCTTAAGAGTAAATATTAGTAGAGAAATCATACCGCATTTGGAAAGATGACGAAAGCACAGGATTTTGTTAAATGACATCTTTTTCTAAAAAAACGGACAAGAACAGAAAAGAAATACCCTTTTAACTGAATTCTAAGCCATTTTTATGTGTAATTGTAGGCAAAAAATCACTTAAAGAATAGTTGTTTTCTCATAGTTACAAGCTGGCATACCTAATTTCACATTCTTCTTGGTTATGAAGTATAGGGATGCTCCAAAACTGGTTGCAAGGATAAACCCAGGAACATCAGCCCCAGCCACAGGTCCTGTAGAAGACAAGGAGGTTCCATTGATGTAAGTCAAAGCCATCATTGCTCCATAAACACCAGCTTGTATTCCCAAGTCTGACGCAGGTGGTTTTTCAACTGCTACAGAAGATCCTTTAATTGTTGACTGTAACCACTGGGGCATTGTCCGAATAGCAGGAGTGTTGACAGGTTTGACATCAGCATAACGTACGCTATTGCTTACGACTTTTCCTGCTCGCCGCTGTGTTAAGCTCTGCATGAGTAGCATGTCATATGCAGCCTCCACCTGAAAATACATCTAAATCATCTCAGTAATGGATACAAAATAGCATTTGACTAAGCAGAACATTCCAAGGAGATAAAATGTAGTAGAAACTGAACTTCAACAGTCCAGTAATGATTAAGTCAGTATCGATGNGAGAGCAGAGACAAAGTGATCCTTAGTTATTAGCAGCAACACACTAAAAGAGAGAGGAGTGTGGTTCCTCCCTCAGCAGAAACACATTCCAGTATGTAGATATTCTCATCAACAACGGTGCCAATCTTCAAAAATGAGCAGCAGACAAGCAGGAAAATGTTTCCTCATCAATGGGGTCAGCAAAAAAGTTCCTCATGTTCTTTCCACTATCATCATTCCTACACATGTTACTAGTATCCAATTAAACTACAATATCACAGGCCTTACAACTCTCCCTTCGACACAATCTTTTAAGCTTTCTCAAGAATACAAAACTGTTGCATATCCTAGCTGAATTCCTACTGAACGGATATGAACTAATTGTGGTTGGCATTATTAATAGATCCTGTCTAATCTTCAATTCAAACAAAAGAGCAAGGATGATCTTTCTACAGAAAAGATGTAGCATCCTTGATCCTTCTCCCTGCTGTTTCATACATTAGCATTTTTGCAATGAGCTAGATATGATTAAAGAAGAGATTCGCATATCATATCTCATAGAGTGCACATTACCAGATGGCTTCACCCAACTACTTACACAGGATCAAGAACTCCAAACAGGAGCTGAGATAGCTATCCTGATCAAACCCGAACGAAGAGCTACGCCAATATGTACTGAACCAGACAGGACATTTGCAAAGCAGGGAAATATTCTAGTTCCACTTGACTTCCAAATATTGTAAACTAAATCCAATTATGAGATAGTTGGCTAGTTGCATTGCATCCACACAATTAATTGTCCACCATAACAGTTTAAAAGGATCTCTGTAAGCTCAACATGACCAAATAATCAATAGCGAAACTGAAACGCATCAACAACTAAATGTAATCCAATTGGCTCAATGAAGACATTCATTAGCAAAAACAAATAACCCAAATTAAAGGAAAGTGAGCAAAAGTAAGTGAGGAGAGGAGCATAAAGATTTAGAGTAAAACCTGAGCAACAGCTTGTGGGTCATCTTTACAAGAAGCCAAAATAGAGTTCTTGGCACGAAGAATATCATCAAAGGAAGCACCTTCAGAGACACCCAGAAGCTTCAAAGCGCTCTCCAATGACATCCCAAACGGCGTCGAATCATCCGCCCGTGACCCTGACCCCGCTCTGGCCACGATGGTGCCTGCTAATGTGCGCCGGGATGGTATACAGACACCCCAACAACGACGGGGCCATGCGGGTCGGGTCGGGGCCCGATAGAAACCCGGATGGGCTGGTCGGACTGAGAGAGAAGCGGACATTTGGGTATCTGGATTAGGTGGGTATCAGCCAAAAAAAGAAAGAAAAAAAGAAATGTAAGGCTCAAAATTTGCTATTTGAAAGGACAAAAATCTATGTGGTGTTCAGAGAATAATTAAGGGATTAATTGATTGAAGGCATTATGGTCTTACTTGTGATTTTTTATTTGGGTTGAGTGTTGTGCGAGAATTCCAGTAATCAATCAAGTGGGAATGGGATGCTTGAGATTTTGTTGAGTTTGAGGTCTAATTGTTTTGGATTACTCCTCCCTACTTTAGGAGTTAGGACCAGCTGAGCTGAGGAACAAAATGAATTTTTCTTTTCTTTTTTTTTTTTTTTTTAAAAAATTATTTCCGGCCGATTGAAGAAGGTATGAAAAAGGACAAAGGATTGGAATTAACTTTTTTTTTTTTTTTTTTCTTTCCTTTTCTTTTTTGTGATTATAAGGAATCCAGGTTGCTTGTAGTGATATGTGGACCAATTGCTTTGAAGGCAAGGCTGTGGGACTCAGAGGGCCTTGCTGATAATTCTCTATCCTGTCATCCTCTGATGGGGTTTATGATGTAGTTGGGTTCATTTCATCATTTTCATTTTGCAATTATTTTAGTTTAAGATCGTTTCAGTTATGTAAGTTACTTCATCTTTTTCAATTCCCATTCAGTTTATATCAGTTCAGTTCAGATCATTTCGATTGAAATAAACTCACTCTAAACTACAAAGTATTGGTTTTGATCTTTATACATTCTTCCTCTATCCATCATTTTGACTATAGTTTGCAGTAAAGAACATACCTATGAAAACATAGGTGATCACAACATAAACTTGAAATTTTATTTTAGTAGTTCACCCAAAAAAAAAAAAAAAGTAGGAGTAATTAGGTAATGAGGCTGTCAATGACAACTTCAAAATCACTCACTTTCTCCTGCATTAGTTTCTGCTCCCTTATTCCAAACAATTTTCCAAAGAGATTTGCTTTAATCCTATCAGTTTGGATTGGTTCATGTTTCACAATAGTCTTATGTGAATCATCAACACAAGTAGTGGCTGAGAAAAAAATCCAAGAAAAATGGAGTAACTACTAACTAGGAGTATGATATTATATAGAAAAGGAATTAGAAAGAAAGGAAGGGATTTGAGTTTGCTAAGGCTGAGAGATCAAGGTTGGATAGTACTGGTGGTCAGGAGTAGGAGGGAGATCACTATCATAATATTAATAAATAATAATAATAATAATAATAATAATAATAATAATGACGACAGTAATAAAAAGATACAAATCTCCTGTGCTCCTTTCCAATTACAGATCGATTAGCCTAAAATAAGTTGAAGGTGTAAGGAAGAGTTTTAGTGAGTAAAATGTTAAGTAGCTGGATGATCACGCCTTGCTGTCCATCAAACACATACAACAGCAAGGGCACAAGAAGAAGAAGAACAGAAACCTTCCAAAGACATGGCCTTGTTATTGCCTGTGATCAAAATCAAGTAGTACAATTAGAAGGAAAAGAGAGGAGGAAGAAAGTATTGGTAGTTGGGTCTGGCTGGGCTGGCCTTGGTGCCGCTCATCACCTCTCTAAACAGGTCTCCTGCTCTCTCATCTCGTTCTCATTTGGACTTTTCAATTCAGAATTTTCACTAGATTTTTGTCATGTGGGCAACTTATTTCATCCCAGGGCTTTGATGTCACTGTTCTTGAAGGAGGTCTTGATCCTGGACTTTCTCCTTATAGTTCTGATGATGTTGGTATTCAAGGTATATTACTGTTGCCTGCCCTGAAAATCACTTGCAGTTTTAATAGAACTTATAGAAGTTGCTGCTTGCTTTATCAACCAAAATGCTTAAGCTCATTCATAAGCATTGCCTTCTCCATTTCACACACAAGAATTGCTAGGTCAGCATTTACAAGAGCTTATTAACGGGCAGAGTAAACGGAAGCCTAAAAATATTAGACAAAGCCTCATCCTCAGACCTCAAATGACCAACTAAAACCCATTCCCCTTCATTCTATAATATGGAATTAGTAATAGGAAACCCCATCGAGTTTCTTGGTTGACGCTTGTTGCACGTGACACTCACTAGCTCTGGTGTAAATATTCATTGTCATCAGGTTTCTGGTACCCTTACCGTAATATATTTAGCCTTGTTGATGAGATTGACATCAAACCATTCACAAATTGGATGAGGTCTGCACAATACTCTGATGAGGGATTGGAGGTACTACTCTTTCTTGTATTGTGCTTTGTTGTTGTTTTGTATCTACACATGGTATTCAAGTATATGCATTGCCCTCATCAGAAGATAGTACTTGGTATATAACCACTTATCATCCTAAACTTAACTAAACACTTGGATCATCCTGCAGGTCGAATTTCCTATATTCCAAGACGTGCCCCAATTACCAACTCCACTGGGAACTCTAACACAGACCCAAGTATGTTCCACAAATGGCTGCTGTTACTATATTTTTTGCCTGATAAATAAAGTTTCTGGCAGCCTTATGGTCGACAATGCTAAGCTTCAACACCATATCTGCAGTTCACTCGGCTGCCATTGCTGGATCGTTTCACATCTCTTCCTCTAATGGCTGCCGGTAAGCTCTCCTGAAATTTTACTTTATGCTGGTGGCTCAATCTTTGATTAGCAGCAATATTATTCATGAAATGAGAGGTATTCTTTCTTCTAGAGCATCATTTGTGTGCCTGCTTTCTATCATTATGTCTAACTGAATCTATGAACCGGAAATAAATGTTCCAGAAAATCAGAATAGAACTTCCAAATTATGCACTACTGTTCATGGAAAATCAAATCTTCGTAGTTATGAGAGTTCCTTTCTTCTAATCAGTTTCCAGGCCTCATCAACCCGCAGGAGAGTATACATACATGTTCCATTAGAATAGTAGATAAGCATGTAAGTGAAAAAAGTTGGAGATTAACCTGCTTCAGACGATTGTGTAATAAGCTGCAGAGAGAGTACACCATATTGGCCAGGAAATCATTTCATTGAGGAGTCCCCGGTAAATATTCAATAGGTGAAAGGAAAGGATGTCGAGGAGGGATTCAATAACACATGTTCTTATACAGTAGAAATGGGCTTAAATGTTACTGAAATCCCATCAATTGACCAATGTGCCTAATAAGTTTAGTCCTGATCATATTTGTACACTTTTGCAGTGGTAGATTTTGACAACACTGATTCAGCATGGAGAAAGTATGACCCAAGTGAGGATACTCTTCAAATACAATTACTTTTGCTATAACATGCACTGGAGTCTGGATTGTCTTTGTTTCTCCTCAAAAAAAATAGCAAAGGGTAGTCTCCTAGTGTCTGACTCTTGATACTTTTTTCACTTCAGTTACTGCGAGAGAGCTTTTAAGACAGTTTGGATGCTCAGAGAGGTTGTACAGCAAAATATTTGATCCATTGCTTGAAGTGCGTTTGTATGCGCCAGCTGAGCAAATCAGTGCAGCGGCTGCTTTGTCTACACTCTACTATTATGTTGTTGCTCATCAGGTTTCATTCCTTTCGTAAAGCATTATGTTGATTCTGTTTACTGATATAAGTGAGGAAGTGAACACTGTGTAGCTGTTACGTGGTTAATCAAGTAATCCTAATACGTAAGCTAAAGAGTAATATGTAAAACAAGACTCCAGCTTTTTGCAAGTTTGTGTTTATTGTAAACTTGCATGATTTTTAAAACCATGTAAACTTTGTAGAATAGGTTTCATCTATTTGTTCAGTTTCAGCAACCCTGCAGCCGTTTCTATGTTCATGTTTTTGATGAACTTGTACTAGCCTTCAACCTTGTGACTATATATATTTTGTGTTTTCTTCTTTCCATGATAGTTTCCAATCAATGATTTATGCCCCTTGTTATTATTGATCATACTCTGTTCTTCTGTGTATTTTTTGGTGTAACTTTTTGTAAATGAGCAGAAAAATTTCGATTTGGTCTTGTGTCGTGGAAGTGTAAGGGAGAAGATTTTTGAGCCATGGAAGGATTTATTGAGAAGCAGGGGATGTGAATTCCGCAAAGGCAGAGGAGTTACAGATTTTTTTTATAATGAAGAAACAGGTTGCATTTCAGAAGTACTTTGCGGGAATGACAGAATAAAAGCTGATGCAGTCATCTTGGCTGTGGGAATCTCCACTCTTCAGGAAATCATAAAACGAAGGTTTGCTCTATCTGTTTTTTTTAATGCATGAGCTCATCTCTGCAGTCATCAGTTAAGCTGTAATATTTGGTCCTAAATTCGAAATCTTTCAATGTTTACTTGTAGTTCAGCATTATGTACGAGAGAGGAATTCCTGAAAGTTCTAAACTTAGCTACCATTGATGCCCTCTCCATTAAGCTTCGTCTTGATAGAAAGGTACTGCAAACAGCACTGAAGATTCTTGTTACTTGACTCTCAACTTGGACAAATGATTTTACTGCAGTTTATAGAAACTGAGTCATTCAAATTGTTTACATGCTTGTTGGCAGATCAACATACCGAGGGCATGCAATGCTTGCTCAGGATTTGATGCATTAAGTGGCTGGACTTTATTTGACTTGAATGCTATCTATGAAGAGCACGAAAATGAGGAAGTGACGATCTTACAAGCTGATTTTGTAAGTACCCATACTTACCCTTTTAATTCTCTTGTAGATGAATCTTCAACACAAGTATCCTGTAGCAAGAAGATATTGCAATCGTGGCTTCTAATACAATATTTCTGCAGTATCATGCAAATGCATTCTTGCCCCTGAACGATGAACAGATCGCTGCAAAAGTGATGGTTTACCTTTCAAAAAGCATCAAGGAACTCCAAGATGCTCAGGTGATTGACAAGGAGATAACAAGATTTCCAAAATCCTTGACTCACTTCTTTCCAGGTAATGTCTGGATTTAAAGATTAGTACTCCAACAAATATCTTTCTGCTCTTGGTTTTACACTTTTATTACCTAGGCTAGGCGAAAGGTTTCTGGTGCAGGCCACTCCTATAAAATAATTTAAGAATCGCATAATCGATCTTCGAAAACTAACACTCTCTTTCCATTGAAAGGGTCGTATAAGTTCTTGATGCGTGGGTCGACGTCTTTCCCAAATTTGTTCATGGCAGGAGACTGGATAATAACCAGACATGGTTCATGGTCACAGGTTTAATAGTGTCATCTTATATTGGATATGATCATGTGGTTATGACTTATTTGCACAAAAGTATAATGCTTTTTGTGTGGTATTGCAGGAGAAATCCTATGTGACAGGACTTGAAGCAGCCAATAGGGTGGTAGATTATCTTGATGAAAAAAGTTTTGCAAAAATTATCCCAGTTGAGGAGGATGAACCCCATATTGAAGCACTTCGTAATCTAAATAGAAGCTTAAAAGAGATTATAACCCAGCTTCCATGGTCTACTTACTTCCTTCAATGAGTTGACATATCAACATCTTGCACCCTAAGCTTTACCTGATGGTACTGATATACAGGTCCAGTTATTGATAATAATTTGTAAATAACTAAAGTGTAACCAAAGCACAGTGCAGCTGTTGTATACTGTATTCTAGTATCTGGTAGGCCACCATTTGAATTGGAGCTGTGTTATTAAGTGAGACTGAAAAAACCTGAATCTGTTTAGAATCAGACTAGTTTTAAAAGCACGGATTTCAGAACAGCATCAAACTNAGTCCCGCCGCAATGTTTTCTTGCTATTCATTTGTTTCGTAATTTTCAGATTGATAAGGAAAAGAGAAAAGTAACAAACAACAAGACATCTAAAAAATCACAACTGAATATGGGCCATTTATTTGTTTTACAATTTCATCAATGTAGCAGCGCTACATCCTCCTTACTGTGGCTTACAGACTCTTAGTACCACTACCACTCATTGATTTTGGCAAAATGTTGTTCCTTTCAGTTTTCCTGGATGGTCTATCCCTACAAATCATACAGAGATGCTCAGAAGAATGGAGCTTGATGGCTCGATTAGACTGCAGCTCAGTCTGTCATCAGAGTTGTAACTGGGAGCAAGTTCCTCCTTAAACATGAAAAGTAAACCTAAACGTAATAGAAGGAAAAACAAAAAAAAAAAAAAAAAAAAAAAAGCAACAATATCTAGCTGAAGCAAAAGCTGAGTCAAAAATAATCTTAATCATATTTTGGAACACTTTCATCCAGCTTTTGATGTTCTTACAACAGATGGCAAGACAACTTTTGAAAGATCTGCAGGGTAAGGAGTCCACAACCCTAATCCTCCTCTACTTTCTCTTAAGGCGCTGTTTTTCTTGAACTCTGCCAAAGATTTCACCCACTCTACCTTGGAAGAGTGCTCTCGAGTGTGTGGATGCAACACAAATAGTGCGTTGTACTCGCAGTTGGGGAACATGTAAAACTTGAACTGATCCTTCAACCTGTAAACAACGTAACCGAAGCTCAACTGATCTCTTGGTGTTAAGAGGTGAACCTCATTGAACCACAAGCAGCTAAACAGATTGTTCAATGCAGTATGCTCCCGAACTATAATTGCTCCTTCTGGCACATCTGTAATATATATATATATGAGAGTATAGTGTCAGCAAGATGGCAAAATGTTGGCAAATCAAGGGAAAGTAAGCTGAAACTCTCCATATACAGGGTTAATAGAACAAACAATTTAAAGTGATGCTAAATATGTTGATTTGCACAAGGTCACATAGAGACCTGAGAAAGAGCATGAGAGAGAGAGGGGGACAGGGGAGGAAGCTTCACATAATCCAAAACTAAAAGGCGGGGCACAATCACATACTTCTAGGGTCAGATCATGTCATAACTGGAGTCACATTAGAAAACATCTAACCAAGGCACATGGAAAGAACTTTCACATGGTGTCATGGTTTTAGTTGATTATGCACCTTACTCCTTTTATATTTCAATGTCTAAACAAATAGGTTCTGCTAATGGCATAGAGCTCCTGCACATTAGATCGTGAACGCAAGATACTTCTACTCCCAGCAAGCATCATTCATATTGGTATAATCAGAACCACTTAGGATAGTATAAATCTATCAAAGGTCAAGGTGGACATACAGGTACCTTCATAATCGACTATTTTAAATGCATCAGAGCATTAGACTTACGATCTACAATTTTCTATCCTCTCACCTTTGTGGTATGTTGAACAAAACAGCTCTACAGAGTCAATAAACCAATATTGAAAAGGCGTCTGGCTTCTACAACCACTAAAGTGAAAGCACCACATTTTCATGCTTTGGCACTTTCTAACTGGAACAAACTCTTTATTCTGGGGCTAGATACTGCTATCTGACAAAAAATTGAACACTAGCAAGGATAGTCCATCTTTGATAAGTATATATTTATGCACCAAACTGTAGCATTCTGGGAACAAATCAAATACAAGTTGCGTGATAAGAAAAGTCACCATGGTGTCATACTTACCACTAAGAGTGTTTTTCAATGGACTCCACGGCTCCATTCCTTCATAGCGGTAGATTTTCATCTGAAGATCAATTAGCGGTCGAGCATAGCGCTTCCTACGCTTGTTTGCATCAGCTTCCTCATATATGTTGCGGTGGTGCTTGTGCTGAGCAATAGCATATGTCTGCTTCCCACGCCACAAGTACCTGCAAATAAGACACAACATCCTGACTTAGTCATCACTTAAATGACCTTTATAGTAGTCATATAACAGAAGACTGATGTAACTTCTATTAATCTACGTGACCTCTTCAATGGGCAGTGGTGTATGTCACTGATTGTTACGGTATCAATTATATGATCTTTATTCAACTTTT
>BSSO01002680.1:0-18546 GCA_030267885.1 Mesembryanthemum crystallinum
AGCATATTTCATCATGCAATTGATTATCCAAACATGCCATTAATCATTTAGCACATAACCTATGCTATACAATTAATTGGAAAACAAGGCACTAGAATACTATAAATCATGCAACGGATTTATAAGAGAGAAGGCATGCTCAATACCTTATAAACGCTCCTAACGAAGTAAAGTCGCTAGCACGAAGGTCGTAGGTCGATCACACGAGATTTGCTACATAAAAGAATAATTCCTAATTAGTAAAGGGATTGAATATCTAAATAATTAAGAAAAGAAATATAACTTAATTTCCAAAAGATTAATTCTGAAAATATAAATGAATTTCCAGAATTAAATAACTTAGAAAATACAATTTGAAAATAGGAATAAAGATCTTCCCATAATTGGAAATAGGAAATTTCCTAAAAAGAATCCAATAGAAATGGGAAACTCTAAAACCTTCCTAATTAAATTAGGAAACATTTTAAAAATTCAACTATAATGATCTAGAGTAATTTGGACTCTATAATTAGGGTTATAAGATTAGGAAAAATTTACCACTCCTAAATCAATCTTTAAAAAGTTCCCAACTTCACCAAAATACCCAAAATGCAACCTTTTTGAAATAAATTCAAATCTGAAAATTAAATAAATATTTCAAGAATTTATAAATAATAAAAATCAAAATTTCACAACTTCTAATTACTGAAATCAATTTTCAGAATTAAACAATATAATCTTGGTCAAAAATGAAATCTAAACAATTTATTTTCCAAAAACAAAACCCTAACTTATTCTTCAAGAAAATCATCAAACACCAAAACCACCAACAACCACCATCACCCATCACCACCACCACCTGCCACCACCGGCAGACCCTTAGGGTCGCCGGCGGTGGCCTGCCGGTCGGCCAGCTGTGGCTGGCAGCCACGCATTAGAGAGAGAGTGAGGCGAGAGAGAGAGGGCGAAAGAGAAAGAGGGGAAGGGACCGGCCACCCACCGCCTGGCCGCCGTGGCTGGCGGTGGCTTGTTGATTGGGCTGCCGTGCCCAGCCCCCCAACCACACGGCAAGGAGAAAGAAAAAGAAAGAGAAATTGAGAGGAGAGAGAAAAAAACATGGGGGAGGAGAAAGAAAGAGAGGGTGGTGCACGGCCTAGCCGGCCACCCATTAGCCCTAGATGGCCAAGCATCTCAACCAAGGAGAGGGAGAAGGGATTTCTAGAGAGAGAAAGAGAAATACCTAGAGAGTTTGAGGGGATTGTAAAGAGATGAATGAACCCCATGGGTTCCTTATATAGGCGTTGGGGTTGACTAGGGCTTCCCAAGTTGACTTAAGCCCAATCCTAAAACCTATACTCTATAGTTCAATTCTCTCCTTAAACTAATCGGGTTTCAAAGCCCAATTTAATTAAAATAGGGATTAAGGCCCTTTTTAATCCAATAAAACAATTTGATTTCTAATTAAGTCATTTCAAATAATAAATGACATAATTCTCAATCTCTTTAGAGAATTAATTACAAGGATTTAATATTTATTATTAAATCTCATAATTCAAATAAATCAAATAATTTAAATAAAATCCTTGAATGAGAATTATCATATAATTGAACGATAATAATTTCAAATAATCCTTTGAAATAATAATAAATAATATAGAAATATTTGGGGTATCACAGTGGCGTCCTCTTCAACGAGGGAGGAGGCACCACTTTCGCTTTTCTTGTATTTTTTTTTTTTTGTGAAATGCTTTTTTGAGTGCAATGAGGGACTATGTTTAAGTGCGTGTTGTGTAAAGGAAGTCGCCATCATATTTTAGAAAAACATGGAACTACTTTGAGAAGGCAATAACATGCACGTCTAACAGATGCCATATCACGCCAATTTGCACTTCAATGCCCAATGAAAAAGACTGGATTTCGAGGATGTGGGTACTAGTTGGAGGCTAAGTAGCCTTTTGCTAACAACGACCTCTTCTAATTTAGATCAAAATTATTATTCAACCCACATGATGCTCAATATGTTTTGCCCGATTTCTAGATGTATGTCTAAGTAATTTAAGCATATTGCAAATAATGGTGATCACTTTAAGTATTCTTAAATAAACCAATTGAATGATCGAATCAGTACATTTTAAACACATGTCGATGAACAAAACCAATTATGTGAATCGATTTTGTTTAGGACATATTTAGTTATTTTACATAATGGAAAGCATTAAACACAAAATGTTTTATATCACCCAAAATTAGTGATTATAACCAAGTGAGCATGCTAATTACATATTAATCATGTGATTCCAATTATTTTACATGCTAAAATGACATTAAAACACCCAAGATCAAGATATCATGGTAATATAAATAAAAGGAGTTGAAAAGAAAGAAATAAACATAAAAATTGAAAAAGAATTCAGAAGAAAAAGAGGGATAGATTAGAGGAGAATGTAACCAACTGAAGTGTGCCCTCAGGATAGCTCCTTCGATTAGGAGACCTTTCTCTTGAATTGGATCTTGGCAAAATCTCAATCCTCGGAGGATGATGAGAGCTTGAACTTGAATGTGTTTGAATATATGTTTGTATGGATTTGTGTTTGAGAGGTGTTTGGGTATGATTTTGTAGCTTGGATTATGTTTAGGTGATGATTAAAGGATGATTTTGTGCATGGATTGTGTTTAGGATAAAGGTGGGATGAATATGGATGAATGTGGTTGAAGATGGATGAAGACCTCTCTCTCTCTCTCTCTCTCTCTCTCTCTCTCTCTCTCTCTCTCTCTCTCTCTCTCTCTCTCTCTCTCTCTCTCTCTCTCTCTCTCTCTCTCATTTGGCATTATAATAACATTGCTCAAGCTTCTTTCTCTAGCCATTTGGGCATTATGACATTCATGAATTCTTCTCCCATGAATGAAGATGAGAGGGTGCGTGGTATTTATTGAGGTGAGAGAGTGAGGCTTAATCACGTAATTAGAGGCTAATCACTCTTGGAGAACGAGGACAAACATCAAGGCTAAAGACACGCTTCGACCAGGCATAGAGCTGCTCGATTGGACGCAGAACCTGTGCGATTGACCGATCAGTAGATCGGTTGGCCGCCCAGGCTGTGCGGTCAAGCGCACAGCTCTGAGGTTGGACACGTAGCTGTGCGGTTGGTCGGCCCTTGTTCGCGGTCGAAAAGTTACTATCAGCCCAGCTGCGAAGCTGCTATGCACGGGGTAATTCTCGTGTCGACCCGAATATTGGTGCGGTATGACGTATAAGGCAGTTTGAGTTGGAAAATAGGTTAACCCGTAGAGTGCAGCCCGGGTCGTGGGCCTGCTAGGTCGTTCTAGGCTTGGTTTTGGGTTGAAACCTTCAAACACTCGTAACTTTTACCCTAACAACATGATTTACATACAATAAAACTATCAAGGCTAGCAAAAAATTTCTAGTTTCGTTAAAAAGTCCCAATGAGTCCAAGGTCTCAAACTTTTTTGTTGAACTACAACATTGATCTCCTTCTCCTTGTTGAATTCTTTAGATATTATAGTATGTCTTTGTTTTCCACTTAGTCAAAAATAATAATAATAATAATAATAATAATAATAATAATAATAATAATAATAATAATAATAATAATAATAATAATAATAATAATAAGGTAAAATAAAAATAAAAATTGGCGTTTTCTCATCTTTAAAGGGCCTAACTTTTATTTTGCACAGGGCCTCTAAATTGATTAAGACAGCCTTAATTAAAGTAGATAAGTGATGGCAAGACTCTACAATTACAAATTACAGACTGAATGATGCTTTGGTGTTGACATTTACCCACAATTGTAGGATTTGTTTGAAGTGGATAACATTCAAGAACACACGCATTCTACTTAACTCAATCAATTACGTTAATAACACAAACATTACCTCCCTTTCAAATACTATTGATAACCCTTTCATTATATTCAATCATCTTTGTACTAAAATGTCAATAAACCTTTCACTATGTAGTATTATTTTTAATCATCTCAAAGAATCACACCCTTTCAACTTTAATCAATTATTATGTTCCTAGAGATGAAGTTATTCGGCGCATCACTACTACAAATCTTTGTGTAAAGCTAATTAATTACTTGCGTGATGAGAGACTTATAATTATCAGTTAAGTAAATAATTAACGGCTCTCAAATGAAATCTCAATGTATTAAAAAGAGCTCAAAATACGGTTGCATACATCACATATGCTATCATGCTTCCCTCAGCAGTTAAAAAGTGTGTTTCCTACACAATTGCGGTACAAAGACAACACCATCATATACCCCATCAATTCATCAAAAGGGTTGGATGCAATGAAAGCCAAACAAAATGAAAAAGAAAATAAAAACAGCCCACCAAAAAAGAAAAGAAAAACCAAGAGCAAAATCCAATACTAATATACACATATTTTTACCATAGTAGCTCGTGGGCTCCACATAATTGCACCTCCCTATCCCACGTGAGCATCTTCCACACTCAAGTCACTCCTAGTCTCCCTACATACCCAAAAGCTTGCTTAGACTTGGTGCTTAGTGCACAAAAGGTTAAGGCATTGTTTGGTAGATGGCTTTTCAACAGTTTTTTGAATAATTTCGATTATTTGATCAATTGAGAATCCAAAACTTTAAAAATTGGTGTTTAGTAATCAGCTTGTTAGTTCATTACCTTTTTGGACCAGACAAGCTGGGTTTTAAAACGTTAGGAGGGAGTAACATTTTTGATTAGTTGGTTGGATTAGTATGCATATTGACAAGCTTGTCCAATTCTAATAATAATAAAACTAAAGAGAAACAACATTTATGAATTCCATTCATATCCATGTTGGTCATTTTATCTCCAACAAACTACAGATAATCAGGCGACTTTACCAAACATATATTTACAATTAGTAAGTCAAACCAGCTAACACAACCATCTAACCAAACCAACCACCAGCCACCAGCTACCAGCTGATTGCCAAACAAAGCCTAAGTCACTCCTATTGTCCCTAATTTCTATAGTAAAGTCTCTCTACTTGTTGTTAAGAGTCGCTCATTATCTCAAAAAAAGTCACCTACTTCGTTCATTCAGAAAAACTCACATGATAAATGCTAATACTATACATGGAGTAAAGAAGGCAATTGAGTGGGTCGATTTGGTCTTGGGGTCGAGTCATTTTGATTTCATGTCATTATACAACAACAGGTTAATTCGGGACAAAATACTAATCAGATGGGTTGAATCGGGTTTTTACTTATGTTATGCTTCCGATTAGCTTGAATCGGGTTATTAATTGGGTTTTTGAATTTACTCAGGTTGGGTTTGCTTTGAATTTGATAAGTCGGGTTTTCTTATTAATAATTCGAATTCAAAGTCATGTAAGGACTAACTATGATTAGATTTCACAATTCATAGGGTAAAGATAGTTTAAAATGTCGACTTATGCGAACTAATTAGTTCACTAATCATATTATTGTACTCTATGATTTCAGAAGTTTAGAGTATTCAAGTATCGGGTAGATCTTAGTTCAATTTTGGGTCAATTTGAATAAGATGCTAGCAAATTCGATCACACAAAATGTATGCAATACTTATTCCTCAGTTTATATTACTCCTATTATTCAGATTTAGATGTCACAAAATGTAGTGTCTTATTTTCAAATAATTTATGATTTGATTTGTATACTCCATATTTGTTGGAACACAAGTAAAGTTTGTTTTTTTCTCCATCCAAAGATGACCATAAAAGGGCCTATTAGAGGAGAAGGGGCCAGGCCGGGATAAATCATGAACAATACAAAAACCGGTATGAGGAGGCGGTTTCATACATAAGACCTAGAACTTTATGGAGAAAAAAGTGGTATTTGGTACATTAAATGAGGGTATTCTCTATCTCTATACACCTGTGACCCAAATACTACTCCATCCATTATATGGAGTTTATGAATGCAATTAGTGCAGCTAACATCCGCATATTATGTATATTATGTCATTGTGATTTCGATAGATCATATTACAGGAATTTCACTAGTTGGGTCAATGATTAACTACAATTTTGATAGATGAAAATTATCTACTCATATTTTGTTGATAATAAGGTGATGGCATAGTGATGTCATACTATGGTTTTGCATATACTGCCAGATTTCATCATATCCAATATAAATCCTCTTTTTTACCATAGTGCATGTATTATGTGTATTCTTTTTCAAAGTGGATGTAACATCTCCAATTGATACAATACACATGTACAGATAGTGAAAAATGGAGACCTAACATTGAAATAGAATATAGTGTAGGCTGCGTAGCAATCTCAATAGATATTTTTTTTTTATTTTTTTTTTTTTTTTTGGTTTGGGTGAACTATAAGTATTTCTGAACTTATAGATTAAGTAATTTTATTTGAATCGAATTAGATCACAAAGGATAAAATAATTCCAAGAATCAATATTTTTATTTCAATGACCTTGCTGAGAGTTTCGAATAATTCACATACTAATTATGAGTAATTTTATGTCCATATGAGAAATATTTATTCCATTTTAATAATATATTCAAATACTTGTATAAGTTAAAAACAAAAGTATGTAAACTCCACATGCTATAGTATTTTTGGGTCCATAGCGGTTCAAGACCTAGCATTAATCTTTTACTTTTGGTTTGATTTACTGTGTGAAAAATAGTCAACGTGTACTAGGTGTAAAAAAACATGTGGGGTCACAACAAATAGCGTGCGGCAATTTGATCTAACATAGTAGAATATAAGATATGCCACATGTCCTCACTCCTAAGTAGCATCATTTTACTTGGTTTGTACTCTTTCTCCATCTAACTTCTTTTTTTTCCCAGGTTAGATATAAAACAACTATAAAAGCCTGAAAAGATGGTTAGTGAACTATCCAAGAGCAAGCAAATAAAAAGGTAGGAACATCACACCACCATGTTTCTTGTAAAAGGCTTCCATAATCATTAGAGGAATGACCAACTGCTTTGATTGTTGTCACAATATTTTTCTTCTACATTTTTAGTCAACTATATAATATGTCTATGAGCTAAAATTTCTTTGGTCTTGATCTAGCAAAACCAATGCAAGCAACACTAAGCTAGCTTGCTAGCTAGCTAGGCTTCTTCTAATTTGGTAAGCTAATTTCATCAAGATCTTCCATTGACAAGAAGACTTCATCCAAGCATGAAAGCTCAGTGTCATCATCACCATCATCATCATCACCACTTCGTTCATACACCTTACAGATAACCCACTTACTATAATCCTGCATCCATCAGCATAATATCGTATTAAATCACATAGAAAGTTTATACCTTTTTATTATTACCAACAAAGTAACACTAAATTTACGTACGTAAAAATTTGTATTAGCAAGTCAAACATAACTTGCATTGGCACTTGGAGTAATTTTTTTAGAATTTATAGTAATTTTAATATAACTCGGGCAAACAATGTGCATTGCTATGCTTGCATCACACACAATCATAGTACTAATTTAGCCTAAAAGATAGGAAAAATTAGTAAATAGAGTAATTAGTAAAAAAAAAACACTTACTTGCTTAGAACCTCTCTTTTTTGATGATCTACTATTAGATCCTGAGTCTGGGAGTCTATACTCATGCATTATCCAATTGGTCCAAGACCCAGATGGTGGTTCACCTATATGGAATATGAAGTATTTCTTCATGCCAACTATCTTCCTGCCAGAACTTGACATTATAGGCTCATCTATTTCCATTGGTTGCCAATACCCGCTATCAGTAATCCGACTTTCCGTCCTCCGACTATAATAATACCATTTATTTCCCTCTGAGAGAGCATTTCCTGCAGAAAATTTTATCATTATTAAATGCATATTATTACTTTCTAAGATGTGCAAACTATTGTGATACAGTTTCAAAGTTGTCCAATAATCCATCCCATGAAGATCCCCACATTTGTGCATGGCTCAATTAAGATGAAATTAAGATGCATGGGACTCACCTAGTAGGTGAAGTGTATTTTTTTGCTCGCTAATCTGGCCCATTTGGCAACAGCTATATATTTGGATGTACTTTACAAATACATCCAACATGTTGGTATTGTGGATCCCACTCAAACTAGTGGCTTAATTAGTACTATCATATATGGGGCATTATTCAACTTTTTATGTTGCTCCCACATGACATTGGATTTGGTATTTATTGGTGCATGTCCAAATGGATTAGTACAACTTTGTGTGCTGTGTTTTGCTTGTTTATTATGCTCCAAGGACAACATGCATCATGCATGCTAACCAATTGCAAAACCAAAGTTTATCTTAATTGGAAGAACCCTATGTATCACTTCATTATTAATCAATAGAACTTCTCCTAATATGATGGTGCTAAACTATCTAAAAAAAGCTCAATTAGCACAACAACATTCGAATTGGGACAAATCTTCATATTAGGATATACATCGCGTTTACTATTAACTTAAAACAATACCATCGGTGTTATCTTAAGGTTAATTAACCACTACTCCAATTAGTTAATATTTACTCCACTTGAATTATCCAAATATTATATATAAAAGGGAAATAAAACATGATCGGTCTCAAATTTGACTTATTTATTATTACGTAACCAACTTAATCAAGAGTTTAAGCTGTGGTCAGACCAAGACTTACCTTCTAATTCCCAAGGATTGTAGGGAAAGAGGTCGAGATCAGGAATGACATCGGGATGGAAAGGTAAGAGGGCGGACTTGCGATGGAGGAAGTGGACGACGAGCTCTTCATCAGTCGGATAGAACCGGAATCCGGGGGGCAAGCTATTACCATTACTACTACTACTCCCCGCCATGTATATCAATACTACCTTCTAATATGTATGTGGTGAAGAGAAATGAACAAAGCTCAAGGTTATATATGGTGTTTGTGTGAGGTAATTGGGCAAGTTGTTGTTCTACCACGTTTGGGGTTGGTTGTGGATGATATTTAAAGAGTGAGATTTGAAGGAGAGAGAGAGAGTGAAACGTGAAAGAGAAGCAGCAATAAGAAGGGGATGTTGTGGAGTGATCACGAGAGGGGGAGTGTATTTGCAAACAAATTCAAATTCCTTTTTCCTCAAATTAAAGGGTGGGGGGGTTTGTTTTTTTTTATGATGATGATGATGAGTGCTCCAACTGATTATCCAAGGCGGCGGGTAACGGCACGGTACAACAACAACGCTTCATTTCTAATGTCTTTCAATTAACGGGACCGGGGAAGGGATCACGTACGAGTTTGAATTCTAAGGAGGCGGGCGCATTATTACTCTGTCTGTCCCACTACAATACTGATACAGATTAGTAGAGACTTATTGATTGTAATAGATATCGGAAATTACATCTTGTTAGATTTTTGGTTACAATTGGTATTGTATTGATAAGTGGACACCGTATTGTCCGTATACAAGAGGCGTTAAGGGCCAAATTTTAGACGGGTACCGGTCCTTGAAATCCTAAATCTGCCACAGCCAAAATTTTTACAGTTAATCAATCAGTCGTAGTTTTAGAAGAGTTATTTTGTATATCAAACATCCTTTAACGTGCATATGCTTGTTTACTTTCATGAGGAGAGAGAAGATGATTACAAAGATACAACTCGACAATAAGTAGGTGTAAGTGGGTAACGTTACTATTATTATTACTTTGCTATATTAGACAGTGTAAACATTTAGTGGGACGATTCGAAAAGAAAAGTGTAAACATTTTATTGGGACTGTGGGAGGAAGTATTTATCACTTTAACTAAAAATTTCTCACATTATATTGTCTATTAGTTGATAGCAGATCTTATATGGACTAGTTTAATTTGGTCCATAGTGTGTACCAACACTCACAAGGGTTGAACTACGCTTCACATTGGAGACTCTAATTTGTAGTAGGGTGACTTTTGGGATGAATTGTTCCCCTTAGTTTAGAACAGTGCATCGCATTTCATATATTGTATAGACTGATGTCTTTTAATTTGATACTCATTGTAATTTTATGTTGCTTCATTCAACTTAATATTAATTTTTCAATTTTACTGATTTCAATTTCCATTGCACCTTCAATTATAAAATAGAAATAATTTAGTCAAATTATCTTATTATTTTCAAATATAATTAAATTTTTAATATTAAACACCCATTATGATTAACAATTTGGGATGAATAAGAAAACAACAAATTGAATTATCTAGAAATATTTTTTAAGGTACAAAAAACGATTAGTAGATTATATTATGAGTGTAACTCACATCACGTAAGAGAAAATGATGTTTTTAAAGCCTACTCTCGATATATACTCCAATGAAAACTTCCTAATATAATAGCTTCTTGCTTTGCCATCCAATTATTCAGGAACGTGTTCCTTTGTTTACTTACAAAGGTGGATTTGTGATCTTGCTTAGGGAAACTTTGGTTCATATCTTTTGTACCTTAGATCTTGTTTATTCAAATTTGTTTGCTCCTGTTCTAAGATTTGTGTCATGCTGGAGCTCGTGATGACAACCTTAGGATATCCCCACCAAAAAAAAAAAAAAAGAAAAAATAAAACAAGAAAGAAAGAGAAAAACAGATAGATTATTATATGATTTGTACGTCCAATTTTTTGTTTTGGCTTTTTTTTTAAATATATATATATATATATATATATATATATATATATTTTTTTTTTTATGGTCATATGCTGTTAGATTCAAGTTTTTTTGGTCTAATCTAACCACCACACCAGAAGTGTATGTCTAATCTCGACTCTAAGACAAATAATATTCCATAAATGCTAGCATTATCAAACCAAAAGAATTGTTTGCGTTTGGATTTTCTAGCTAAGCTAGTGAAGAATGAATAGATGGTTTTTGTGAAGAGGGGACGTGGATACTTTCGAAGTTAAACAATATTTTGACAATAGATTTATTATTTTAATTTGAGCAACTCTTGTATTTTTTTTAAAAAAATATATTATTATATAAACCATTTAAATGCCAACGGTATGTTTTAAAAGAGTGATTTTTATACTTAATAAGGTGACTTCCTTTTATAAAGAGTGACTTTTCGTCTTATAAAAGCCACTTTCACTTAGTTCATCATAGAGACCAAATTAATGCAAAAGAAGTACGAATGATTTTTTTAAAAGAAAATATTCACTTTTTATTTTGATCCAGTGGATAGTTTGAAAGAGCATGTTATACTTTTACCAATCAAATTATCACAAACTATTTGTAGTTTTATTTTGAAATAAGAGGCTAATTACTGTTCTACATTCATTTTACTGTCTATGAATATAATTGAGTGGGATCGAATTTTTTGTCGCTGAAATTATTCATTGTATATTCAAATCACCTCAGATCTATCCCATGATTTATGTTTTAAATAGACCTAGCACATTCGACCCAACCAAAGATAATATCCCACCATAGATATCTGGCAAGATTCCCTCGATATATCACCCGAAATAATATGAACATAATATTTTTTGAAACCATAGACATCTGGCAAGATTCATTCGATATATATTCGCCCTACCCAACACCCAAATTAATATGAACCAATATTTTCCGAAACCGACCTGATCGTATCCAATCTGGTCCAACCCGATATTCGATGTATCTGATGACTGACTTGACCCGCACGCTATAGCATTCGATCTCAATTATTGGTTCGAAGTAGAAATTGACCCGGATCGGTATCAACCCGAATCCCGATACTCAATTACTTTGAACATATGAGATATAAGACTATCAAAACATGACTATTACTTAATAAATTCACATAAATCTAAATTTCACACTATAATGACTCCATAAATTGGAAAATTTAAGCTTAGTTACGTTCATACTGATATGACCTAAAATTCAATATAATCTAAAACATGTGTGCATGGAAACCCAAACTAACAACCCGAAATAACACAATTCAAATTGACCTAAAATCCGACATCAGTTTTACTCCAACTCAACAGAATGTGTCTTGAATATTCTTGTAATCCGAATTGACAATAACCTAAAAACGAAATAACTCGACTTAAAACCCGATCTGACCCACCTGGTTGCCATCTCTACCTATATGGCCCAAATTCTTACAACTTTTTAGAATAACCAAAACTGTAACCATATCCCTTTGTTATGTTAATCTTTTCAATTTCATCCTTAACCACAAACTAACCTTAGTGAAGTTGGATAAAAAGTAAGAACATTTACCCAAGTCATCATCCTACATCATGCTTAGATCATCAAAAGGTGGATATTATCCACGTGGCCAACAAGGAAATGGGTTTGGTCACAGTCCACGTAGAGTGAGATTGAGAGAGTTAGGCTAAGGCCTACCCTACTAGTAGTACTCTACATGGCCAATGCTCATAATAATTGCTAAAGAGTTCATCGGTTGCTTGTTGTATGTAACTGTATCTTTAATCTTTAGGGATTATTATTATTATTATTATTAGTAATGTTTTAAGGTGGGCAGTGTCAGTATGCAATTCACCAAAGTAGTGTAATCAATGAACTTCATATTTTCAAATTATATAGTATGAGATGCAAGCAATAATATTATTGGCCTATAGGGTGAATAGCAATCAAAATTCTTTCTCTTATTATATAAGTTATGGTATGTATATAGTATATAGTTTTTATTATTATTATTATTATTATTATTATGCTTACAGCTTACTGTCTTTGCTTCATTTCTGCTCCCACTTGGGTGTAATCAGCATGCAGTTTCTTTGAGGTCACACCACTGCACAAGAATACAAAAAAGCCAACAACAATAATGTAAATGAAAAGGATGGCCACTCCCTGGATTATTAATTTATGGACTTCACTTAAAAAGGCACTCATTTCATCTGAGTTTGTCCTCCTCGGATCTGACATCTTCCACCAATATTATTTGTTTGAAAAAAAAAAANAAAAAAAAAAAAAAAAAACAGGATAAATCATTTTGTTTTGACAAAGATATATATGCAGAATTTCAATTGTTTGTATTGGGAAAGTAAAATCAAAGGGTTCATTAAGAAAACAAAAAATCGTAGTGGAGAAATAATAAACGAAATTTGTGTACTTTCTGTAACGAAATCAACCTAACTAAAGGTTTAAACTGATGGTTAAAATCAAAGGGTTCACTGATCAACGCGAATGCCCTCTATGTACAACAGGAGTTTGGAGTTGTCCACATTCGAACTCAAAACCTATTAGTCAATGAAACTCTAATACTATAGGAAGGAGCCAACCTATTCAAAAGCTCTAGTTTATGGCTGGAGGCCCAATTCATTTACCTTCTAATACATCTCATGCGAATCAAATAGAAAATACATCAGTGAGATGCCTTTGGGTATAGTTTTCATTGATAGAATCTCTGACATCTCAACAAAATAAGATACTCCAAAGTTTAATGAAACTCATGTAAGATATTGTTTCTGTAAGACAAAAACCAATTTTATTCTTGGTTTGAATTATGACTTCATAGCTTGATTATCCAAGAGATCAATACGATATAAGGGTAGAGTAGAATCCACTATTCCGTCCGTAAGAACTTAAGATATATATGTTTGGTAAAAACGCATCTAGTTTTTGAATAAAAAGGAAAAAGCTACAACATTACCTTTTAACTAGTCAATTCTCAGCTACAAATTAAAGTATTTGTCAAATTATAATTTGTCAATTTTGGCTACAGCTAGAACTAATTTCGTGAAAAGTTATAGTGCTGTCTTTGAACTTTATTTAGTTAGTAAAATAACTAGTTTATTACTATATCTATCATAATAACTTTCAACTATTTTCTTCAAATTTGCTTTCCACTTTCAACATTTTATAGCTACTTTTAAAACTAATTTTATGAAACGTAGCCTTAGTCGCCCCAGTGGATCGGATGGTTTTATTCGGTCAAAAAAGACAAGCAAGGCTAAAGCAAAGTTGTACAAATTGCATCATCAATAAGCCATTAAAGGAGAAGAAATCAACATTTAGAAGAGTAAACTTTCTACTATTGATCAGAAATATAGTGTTTGGTACTATAAGACCCCGACCTCTAATACAAGCCTCCAGTGCTACCCATATATATCCGCTTTCCTGATTGAGCACTTACCCCACAAATCACCACAAGTCTTTCCAGCATACTTTGTCCTCACTCACATGCTACTAAAAAACTTCCCAAGAGGCAATAAGGTGCTACTTCTAGCCAAGAACACGTAATAATGGAGTTTTCAATGATTGAGCTTCCTAAAAAGAAGATGCACCTTGGTGATACGAGGAGTACCATCAATCCATTTAAGCTTTATTTACTCAATCATGAAATCATTTGGGTATTACACTCACCCCCACTCAAATAATGCAATATCTTTGTTACTCACTAGGCATTCAACTAGCCCCAGAATCGACCCCTACTAGGCGGCTGACCAGGCACTTCTGGCCCACATGCTATGCACGCATTCGCAGGGTCACTCTAATACCATTTGTAACACCAAACCTCCTACATATGCTGCTGGTGATACCATTATCCATTTTCTAGGTTGAGGTGTGACCCCACATATCAATACAAGTCTTTCCATCATGCTTTAACCTCACTTACATGCTCCTAAAAAACTTTCCAGAAGGTCACCTAACTTATCCCATTACTACTTCTAGCCAAGCACGTTTAACTGTGTAAATTTTAAGGATTGAGCTCCTTGAAAAGATGATGCACTTTGGTCATATGAGTAGTACCATCAATCCATTTAAGCTTCCCTCAACCATGAAATCCTTGGTGTATTACATGTACCCGATAGTTAGATAAGTAACTAATAACCAAGTTAAACTACTCCTAAAGAAAACAAAAAGATGCACAAAGATAAAAGTTGTGTGGTTGTCGAAACCCTTAAAGGGCCTTCTATGTACTCCATCTTTCACAATGATTGTTTTCATTGACTTTGCACCAATACTAAGAAAATTCAAAGTAGGCCATTCATGTTGAAACGGAGGGAGTATATTTTATAGGCTTCTTGCTTGGATTTCTGGCAAGAAACTGAACTCCACATCCCCCTTATGACGCTACTCATCTCCACGATCTCCTCATTGATAGTGGGTTCTAGAATCGGCCAAGCGATTCTTTTGACTGTTCTCCATCTACGTGCCTCCGGGTTTCTTTACGCTTTTATCTTAACTAGTCTGTACCCGTACTATACACATGTTTATTTTTGAAAAAAAAGTTCATTCTTAAACTCAAACATTTAGCACTAAATTCACATGCATTACAGAAAAATTCAGGAAAAACTAACCGAGTTAAATGATGTAAAAAAGAAATAAGAATATAACCCATAAATCGTAATCGGATTAAATACGATGTAGATCACATGTAATTACTTGTAGTTCATCTAAGTACCAAGTCGATTCAATATAAAGTTCATACAATTGTTAAATCAAGTTATAAACAAACCAAGTCACTTCAATAGAAAGTTCATACTACTGTTAGATTATACTGATTAGGGTGAAGTTGATCGAATTCCACTTCCTCTTCTTGCATATTCATAAGAGAACATATAAGAAAAAACAAACCCAATCTATAGATTTTTTTAATTAAATTTTGGTTTCGGTTAAGTAATCGTTGCCATAATTTAAGGAATGCACTTATATTATTTTTGCTTTATACGTAAAATCATTGGTAGTTATCCATCTCTTCATCTTTTTTTTTTTTTTTTTTGGGGAGTTATCCTTCTCTTTTTTTATAAAAGAATTAAACATTTCACTTTTTATTTTTATTTTCATATTTATTGATTTTCCTAGTTGCTATGTAACTTCCAAGTCTTTTCTATTTGTTAACTACCTTCCCATTTTTTAGGTATGTGGTGTCTCCTTTTTGTATTAAGTGTTTTGGAATTAAATTTTTTTTTAACCTTTTTAACATTTTTTTTTCTTCTTTTTTGCTTAAATGTTATTATGCAAAACATCAATTTTATGAAAAACACAAAAGAAAAGCAAAACTAATAAAAGATCTCACGAAAAGGATACTAACTGGGGTGAAGATGATCGAATTACACTGCTTCTGCCTACGTATACATAAAAGAACATATTAGAAAAAACATATCAAGTGATTTGTAGTATAGAAAGAGAATAAATTATGGATGGAGGGAGAGGGGAGATGAGTGAATGACAGCACACAAAAAGCAATGGTTAATCTGCCCAAAAGCATCAAAGAGAGGATTGGAGATTAAGGAGTGCAATGAGGAGAAAGAGAACAAATAAACAAATGTAAGTAGGTGGTTTTGGATTTGATTTTCCATATTTTTCACAGGGGTGGGGGAAACCGCTTTTTAGGGTGCATCTGTTTTCTGTAAATTAGTTATTGTATGTAGCAACTACTTCCATTAAATTATAAAATTTTGTTTAATTTATTTAGATACTTGCAGATAGTGATAGTGTTGGTAGTTATTTTATTTTTTAAATTTTTTTTTTTGTTAATCTCTCTAATATTTGTACTGTTAAATCAGTTTCCACTTTTTGCACCAAAAAATATAAAATCAGTTTCCATTTTCCTAGTTTTTAGGTGGTTTTTACGTGATTTTTTTGGTTGTTACCTCTATGCTGTTATTTATTTTATATATATTTTTTAAACTCTCTAATAGATTGTACTGTTAAATCAGTTTCTATTTTCCTAGTTTTTATGTGATTTTTTTTTAGGTGGTTACCTCTTTTTTGTTTGATGCTGTGACTTTGAAGTTTGAATTGAAAAATATTAGATTTTGAAATTCAAGAATTGTGTAATGAGGGGAGGTCAGGAATCCTCATCCCACAATGCTTTTGGGTTGGAGGGAACCTTCTCAAGCCCTCATGCCAACTTCCCTAGATACTTTTCTATTTTATACTCCCTTCGTTCTCAAATGAAGGTTACGCTTGCATTTCCGCAACTTATATGTATGTGAGTTGCGGAATTTCAAGCATAACCTTTATTTGAGAACGGAGGGAGTATATAGATTAGCTTGTGTGAGCTTGAGTAAGCTGACACATTTTCTTCTTTCTTGCAGACATGGTTTTTATGCTATCCCACTGTCATTACTGACTTCTCACAACTCTGCTGTTGATCAACTTTCTTCCCTCACTTCTGCCAATACTTCCCTTTCTCTGATCTCTCTAACGCCTTGACCTTGCCTATCAGCATTCTCTTTAGCGCAATAATTCTCTTATTAGATACTTGATGGGTCTAGTCAAGACATCTATATCTATATAAATATACTAAAACATAAATTCCAAACCTTACACTCCAGTCCTACATGGCAAAATTTTAAGTATTGTAATTTCTAACCTAATTCCAAACCTACACTTATTAATTAATTAGATTGTTAATGAAATTAAAACTAACCATTACACAGTAATTATATTTTAATCTTAAATTGCTCACTACAAATAAATATCACTTTTGGCAACTCTCATTTTACGAATTCAACCGTTACAATTACAAACTATTTATATTATTTAACTCAAATCAATAAGTGCATACGAAATTTTGCCTAGCAACTTTTGAAAATCAATTAGAGTATACATATTTTAACTTGACAACCTCTACAATCCACCCTCTTATTTACTATTTCTATCACTTAATGTAATCCGTGCATTGCACGGGGTTAAAAGCTAGTTTTAAATAATATAAGAGAAAAATACTTAAATCATATAATTGGATTGTTTATACCCAACATATCTACCCAACCTATCGACTCATTTAATTATGTTTGTCCTACAAGAAATCCATATATAGATACTATCACATTGACGTCTTCTTATACTTGTTCTGTCGTCTTTTGTATCGGCAAGATAACTTGTCATAACAACTTAGGGGTGGTGCTTGAATATTTGGCTACACTCACATCCTAAGGCCCTGTTCGAGTTGGTTGCCAGTTGCCAATTTTTGCTTTTGAAAAAATTTCAACTCTTTGTAGAAATTTAATTTAAAGCTAAATTTTTTTGTACTTACAGCTCACTGCTTAATTTTCAAAACTGACAACAGAAAAATGAAAACCAAAAAAAGTGGTTTCCAAAAACTGGTTTTGAGTTTTTAAAAAAATTGAAAACTGGCAATTGATAACCACCAAAACAGGGCCTTAATATGTCAAAACTTAATTCCCGTTCTTCCCGATAGGAATGAAGGTTGCGTCAATGAGAGCACTTGTGTCATCCGTGCTAATTTGTTGATGTTAATCCAAATCAATGATTGAGAATTAAGCAGAATTATTATGGTAGCCGAATGCGTTGAGTGACGCCAACATTGTCATTTTCTTGGTCCTTTTATGTAGCATGTGAGTTCTATAAATAATCAAGTGAAAACTACTCGTACTATTTATGAGGTGACATTTCTACTTTGATCAACTACTAAACGCTTATAGAGCGCCGCTTTCTTGGCGATCATATCCGTCAATGGAAAATCAATGAACTACAATTCTTATCACTAATTGCCAATCTACCAAAGACAAATAACCCCTTGGAACTTATCCCAAGTTAGATCTTCTGAAACGAAAGTCAAAACTCATCTACTATGTAAATGCAATAGAGAAAAGCATTGTTTTTTTTGAGGATTTAGGATACTTTTTTTTTTTTTTATTCTTATTATTATTATAATTTTTTTATTGAAA
>BSSO01002681.1:0-18546 GCA_030267885.1 Mesembryanthemum crystallinum
TATTGACTAACATGTTTAAAAGAACATACCTTAAGGATGGAAAGTGCTCTGGCTGAGATGTCACAGTTCAATAGCAATATTCCTTGCAAGCTGAAGAATAAAACAATAATCAGAAATATGGAACCCAGACAACAATAGCCTTTCTGAAGGACAAGGCATAGCAATGGAACATGGACACAAAAGCATCAAACCAAGGATTTTAGACATGACTTGCCTTTGAAGTGCAACTGCAACTAATGAACCATCAGGAGTGGCACACAAATCAGTAACAGCAGGAAGGCATTCCTCTGAAAGCCCTGCCTTCACAAACCCAGAAAAAGCAACACTTGGTGTAAGACATTAACAATTTAACAAACACACCAAAGCTTTAGGTGTTTCTTTTTTTTTTTCTTCTTCNTGATAAACTGCAGAATTCATAATTAATCTATTATCAAGACAGAGTGAATTCAAGTCAGTAGACTACAATCAAAAATGAAAATTCAAAAGATGTGCTTCTGGATATTTATGATCATCCTAAAAATGGGCTCTGGGAGATGTCAAGAAGACAACATAAAGGTTAATGTTTATTGAGTACTGACCAACCTCTCTTCCTACTTCACTTGTACAGAGAAGTGATCCAGATGTAACATCCCACAAGCAAACCTATGGGAAAAAGGTAAAATCAGATTTCGTGCAAACTTATACTGCAATCTCACTCCAAGCCCAAAAGGAGAAACATTGCAATCATGAAAACTTTAATGAAATAAATTTTACTCACAGTTGAATCACCACTTCCTGACACAAGAAAGCCCTCTGGGGTATCTGGGTTGTTCACAAATGTAAGACAGGAAACAAACCTGGAAAAGAAAAACTAAATACATCAGCAATGTATGCCGCTAAGGACCGAGTGATCTAGATCTATAATAAGAGTAACATAGCATAACCTGACATGGGCTAATTCAACATATTTATGGTTGGCGAGATATAACCCAGGAAGTCTATAAAGAAACAAAATTCCTGTGCGAACCAAACAACAACTAAGTTCAGTTTTCCTCAGCCTGATCAGCATGCCAAATCCAGATTTACCCCCATTCTATCTCTATATACAAGTCTAGTGAGAGGGATGAAAAGTTGACAAAGTTTCCACAACACTACCAAAAAGTCTAAAATCTAATTCAATATTATATTGCCATAACTTTAGCAGCCTAGAATGCATTCAACTCAAGAAGACATGTTTCTAAACATGTTTACACAAACTTACAAACAGCAAAGTCAAGGTGATTTGTCAACTACTGCTAAACTGCTTGCATAAGATGATGGCACCTTCACATTCACTTCACTAAGGAATATAGTCTATCATCATCATTGTCTCAACAGAAGAAAGATAGACTCACTCTGAATGTCCAAGACAGAAACTCTGAATTTCATGGACTCCATTCAAGGGGTTCTTGGGTAAAACACTAACCTGTCAAAGAAAACAGTTTGATGTTAAAGTGGTAAAGAAAAACGAAAGAAGCAAATATACTCAATTCAGAAGAACGGGAGTAAGATTACACGAATTTTAAAGTCCCGATCAGCACTGACTATAAACCTTCCATCTGGTGAGAATTCCTGCAAGAGCAGTTACTGCATTAGAAGAAAATAGCGCCTATATGAGAGAAAGAAAGTAGTGATATCAGTGATTGACAAACCAGACTAGTGATGATGCTACAGTAATGGCCAAAAATCGCCACTGCCTTCTTATGGGGGACATCTTGATTTTCAGCAAGTCCCACGAGATCTACGATCCAAACAACTCCAAATTTGTCCGCAAAACCAACATATAGTTCATCTTTGCTTATTGCAACTGCGCTTACCCTCTTCTCCGAGTTTCTGTGCCATCAAATTCAGATTTCAGTAAGGCAAAGAGAAGTCAAAAGAAGTTGTTCGAATGCAACCACTGAAACTACACCTGCAAGGTATCAGTCATTTTTTATGATATATATGCCACTCCGTAAACAGGTCTACCCAATAGAATCAATATATGTCAAAATAAGAAGAAAAGAAAATATCAAGGTGATCAGCACTTTATATCTGAGCATAATTTGCACAATCTAAGATTCAAGATGACTCACAGCCACGAAGATGTGCCATGATTCATGTTTATTGCAGATGATTTTTCCTAGTGGATGATACACGAGAAGGCGTGCACACAAAAATGTTCTCAGAACAAGACAATTCCTTGGAATGTAATTTCAGTCATGACAGGAATACATATTCCGATAAAAAAATGTTTTAGATATCACGGGTCAATCATCTAAAGCAATGGGAAGATAAATCAGGGGATCACAAACCAAAATTGGACAAGGTCACGTGGCAGAAGCAGACTGGTACGGGTGTATCAGGTAGCAGCCGTCACGGGGTTAACCTTGGTATTGTCCATAGCAGTCGTACTGGCCATGTGCCGGCTTATTGGACATACCTTTACACACCAGGATTTCGCACATTGGTAACCTAAGAAACTAATATGTACCGGCTGATACATAGCATATCAGGCATCATCCAATATTTGATACCCTATCACAAGGGTGCTTGAAATCAACTCAAGGGAGCACTACTATTTAGCTCTAAAACCAGATATACTATATGGTAGGAATGTTGACTTATTTAGCGAGATCAAGTTTATAACTATAAAAAATGGTGAAGCACTTGAGGATGCTACAATAGAAGTATGGCAATACAAAAGACATATTAAGAACTAAGAAATATGTGATAAGGAGGAAGTAAGTTCTATTGAAACTAATATGCGAGAGGAAAAGCTTAGATGGATTGGGCATGTTAGTGGAGGCATTGAAAATGCACAAATTCAGAGATGTGTAAAGAGACTCCAAAAGCTTGCATGAGAAGAAGAGGTAGATGGTAGACCTAAGAATTCTTAGAAGGATGTGACTCTTAGAACATGGTCCATCTAAGCTCACCAAGATTATACCCCATTGATAAGGATTACCCTGCTCTAAAATTCATGCAGTTGATCCAGATAAGGTCTGTTCTATAGTGTTATTTACTCGATAGCTATTAAGATCTAGAAATTATAGGTCGTGCATGACCCGATCGAGTCACTTGTCTGTGTACTTGTTCTTAGTATTCCACTATATTGCTCTATCATGCCTTTTGTATCTATAATTGTTTCCATTCATTAAATGTTTTAATTAATATTGATTTTCTTAGTACGCATGTTTTCTTTAGCTACTTTTAGTTACATGATTATCCCCTTTCCTTAATATCGCTACTTTGTGAGACTGTTTGTATTTGGTATTTGCTTCTTCGTTCTTCTCCTCTGAAAGTACAGCCTTTTAGTTTGGAAAGTGTTTCGCAAGGGTCTTTAAAATCTCAAGACTTCATCACAAGTATAAACGTTGTGTACTTCTTGGCCCTTTCAAAATGTTGCCAAAGTGATTGAATTTGGACTTGATTATCACTGTTGTTGTTGTAGTACAAGTTCTTGTTGTTCTTGTTTGTATAATCTAGGATTCAAGACTTCAATAACACTGTCACACATTAACTTTCCCTCACTACAATATGCTATAGGCAAATGGACAACAGAAGCAAATCTCAACATCACAAAAGCATTAGCATTGATGAAGACTAAGTATCTCATAGTTAAAGAGTAACTTACACGGTACTAAGGCAGTTCCAAGTTTCTGTGCTCCAGATCTTAACAAGCTTATCATCACCAGCAGATACCAAAAGCTTACCCTTATCACTGAAACGTACTGCTCTAATGGAATCTTTATGTAGCATATCCTTTGAGTCATCCGCTAAAGACACCGAACAATTCTTTCTGCAAAGCAGAAAGACAAAACAATTTAGAGTTCAACCTTCCCAAGAGCTAACTTTTGCATAGAGTACCATAATTTTTTTGGCTGTTACTCATTAGAAAGCCTTAATTCATCAAATAACCAATGAGTAAGCACTATTGAGTACACTACAATCAGACCTACAAAATAGAACAGGTCTACAACATTTCCTTTAACAATAAATCCCCTTCTAAAGAACCCACCTTTCTAAAAAATTTATGTCAGTTCAGGCACAATGTCTTTTACCCATATACAGAAATTTCAAGGTCAAATAACTATAAATATATAATCACATTTAAGCTCCTCATTGGACAAAAAATCATGACTTTCTACAATCATAATTAACACAAAACAGGTAAAATTGAACAATTAGTTAAAGAACAGTGGCTTACGCAAGATCAAATACGCGAAGTTCCGAACCAACAGCAACCGCAACAGATTGATCAAAGGGATGAACAGCAATCAAAGCTGGAGCAACCTCAGTTTGTGAATTGGATTCTTTTTCATCAGCTATCTGGGTATCTTCAGTTTGTGTCTCGTCTTTGTGGGTTCCGTTCTCTTCTTTGTTACATTCTGCCTTCAATTGAGTTTCCTCCATTGTTGCTTGCTGTTCAAAGTCTCTACCTTTCCCCAAATTAAACTTCTTTCAGTTTTTAGGGTTTTCAGGGTTTAGCAAATTAACCCATCAGGTTTCATTTGTGTTAGGCGGCTAGAAGCCTAGATAAGTTATGAGTTGTGAGTGACCCGCCGAAAATTAAAACCCAAAAATCCGATTTATTTTTTCCTTTATTTATTTATTTATTTGTTTTTTTGTTTTATATATTTGGGATTCAGCAAATTCAATTATGTTGTATTCAGCTTAGTTCGATTTTGTTCAACTTTTTACAGGTAGAGAGAACATGCCCTGAGTAGAAGATTGTTGTCCCTACATGTAAAAGGGATGAACACTCTAAAAGATATATTACTCCCTCCGTTCTCAATTGAAATTTACGCTTTGTAATCCGCAACTCACATATTACCCTTAAAATCTTTTTGTTAGTGAAAACCGTAGTTATCTAGACAATCATAATAATATCGTTCTTCAATTATGAGATTAATTAGAGTGTGTTCATTTCACTTTATATTTCAAGTCATTCAGTTCAGTTCGTTCAATGAAGTTCATACAATTTTTTCTCCCACATATTATTATTCATTCAAGTGATCTCAGTTCAATTCAAATCATTCGATTAAGTTCAAGTATTCTCGGCTCAACTGAGCACACACTTAAGGGTTCCAATATCGAAACCATTTTTGAAACCTAATATACCATTATTGAACCAATATACTATGACCAAATAACTCAATCTTAACCACTAGACTATACCTCAAAAAGTCTACTTGTTAATAATCTCTTATTCTATGAAGTTACTAACCAACACAAGCCCATTAAAAAGAGAGAGAGGGAGAAATGGCGGACATTGACAAGCAGAATGAGCAGCACTCTGTGTCCTCCTACTGTTGCATTTCCCACCAATTCCACCGAGCAGCTTCCACTAACCCAACAAAAATAGCCGTTATCCACGCCACAAAACGCCCCAAAAATCTTGTCCCTCATCAAACGAACACCAACACCAAAAATGTGGATCATCATCTTAATCCACCAGTGTATGAAGGAGACCACTGTTTCACTTTCTCCGAACTCTTATCCGCCGTTGATTCCTTCAGTTTTCGGCTCCACCTTATCCTCAACGGCGGTGATGATCCCTCCTTGATCAGACCCACTTCAGGTAATCATTCCCACAAAAATGTAAGCTTTGCAACGAAAATTTTGGGAGTTTATATGGTGCCTTCAGTAGAATATGTGATTTCTGTTCTTTCTATCTTGAGGTGTGGTGGGGTTTTTCTCCCCCTTGATCCTTCTTGGCCCAAAGAAAGAATCTTGTCAATTGTTTCATCTTCAAATGTTGATTTAGTTATTGGGTGTTTGAATTCTGGGCAAAATAGTAGTGCCCATTTGCTTGATAAATCACATTGGCTTTTAAATTGCTGCGAAACCCGAGTTTTGTGTGTTTCGATTGATAAGATTTTTGAGCAGAAATGTGAGGAATTAAATTTGGTTTGGCCTTGTGAAAATAGAGGTTCAAGGTTGTTTAGTTATTTGATGTACACTTCAGGGTCTACTGGGAAGCCTAAAGGTGTTTGTGGGACAGAAGAAGGGGTTTTAAATAGGTTTTTTTGGATGCAAGAGTTGTACCCATTTGAAGGAGATGAAGTTTCGATTTTCAAGACTTCCATAAGTTTTGTTGATCATCTTCAAGAGTTTTTAGCTCCTATGCTTTCAGGATGTACTCTGGTTGTGCCCCCAATGAATGAGTTGAAGGAGAATTTGATGGGGTTTGTTGGTTTCTTACATGATTATTCCATAACTAGAGTAACGGCTGTCCCGTCTTTGATGAGGGTACTTCTTCCTGCTCTAGGAAGCTGGTATTCCGAGGGAGTTGAGTGTTCCTTGAAGTTGTTGGTCTTGAGTGGTGAAGTTTTCCCCATATCTTTGTGGAGAACTCTTTCTAGGATACTGCCTAAGACCTCTATCTTAAATATCTATGGAAGCACTGAAGTGTCTGGTGATTGTACTTACTTTGACTGCAAAGGGTTGCCAGAAATTCTCGAGTCTGAGTTGCTGAGCAGCGTTCCTATCGGTGTGCCTATCTCGAATTGTGAGGTTAAGCTTCTTGAGGAAGATGGGAAATGTGACGAAGGAGAAAAATGTGACGAAGGAGAGATATGTGTAGCAGGTGTTTGTCTTTCTAGTGGCTACTACGCTGAAGAAGGTGATGTCATGCCATTGAACTATGCACAGCTGACTGAAGATCTTGTTTCTGTGGATGGTGCTCAAAGGAGCAATAGTTACTACAGAACAGGTGATTTTGGTAGAAGGCTTCCAAGTGGTGACTTGGTTTTTCTTGGAAGGAAAGATAGGATTGTAAAGGTTAATGGCCAACGTATTGCACTGGAAGAAGTAGAGGATACACTGAGAGGACACCCTGATGCAGCTGATGCTGCTGTAGTTTTCTGCAATCTGCAAGAAGGTCTTGCCTTTCTGGGAGCAGTTCTGGTATTGAAAAACAATGGGGCGTCATCCGAAATTTTGGGATCAATAAAAAGTTGGATGGTCGATAGACTTCCTTCAATAATGATTCCTAAGGAAATAATATGTACTGAGGCAATTCCTATGTCTTCAACTGGAAAGGTTGATTACACCCTACTATCTAGCTATTTTGTGCCAGTAGATGGTTCAAACGATGGTCATGTTCAACAGGCCCAAGCTGTGGAACAAATCAAAGAAGCCTTTGGAAATGCTTTGGATGTTGCAGAAGTTGGCATTGACGATGATTTCTTTGTATTGGGTGGTGATTCTATCATTGCAGCTCATGTTGCTCATAAATTAGGAACTGATATGCGATTACTATATATGTTCCCAACTCCTTCAAAGCTGCAGAAAGCTCTTGTGGAAAAAGAAGGCATTCTTAATGTTGGCAGCGAAACAAAGTGGGAAACATTACCCAAAGCTCAAAGGGGAGATTTGCTTCATTCCTTTAATTCTAGAACTTCAAATGTTGGAAGGACTAAGAAATCCAGAGAAACAATGTGGATCCGTAGTGATGAGCTTGGGAGTTCTAAACACCTTAAGGTGGATACTGGTTCATATCCAAGTCCAAAGGCTATAACTTCAATTAATATCTTTCCTTGGGAATCCCAAACAGTGTTTAGAGAACATACGTTAAGCCGTTGCAACAAGGTAATGTACAACAGCAACTCTGACTTGCGTAATCTGCAGCCTGAGGCATGGGAAGTTAAACTTCCAAGAAACATCAAAGGCTCCCTGCGAGAAGTCTGGAGAGTACCTATGGACTCTTGTGTTGATGCATCACCATTAATTGCTTTCAAGGATGATGAGATCTTAGTATTTATAGGATCTCATTCCCGCAAATTTCTCTGTGTTAATGCCAAAGATGGTTTTGTGCGATGGGAGACGATATTGGAAGGCCGGATAGAGGGTTCAGCTGTTGTCGATGGAGACTTCTCTCAGGTTGTAGTTGGATGCTACCAAGGAAAAATATACTTTATCGATATGTTGAAGGGGAACATAAATTGGAGTTTCCAAACAGGTGGTGAAGTGAAGTCACAGCCTGCTGTAGACAAATACAGGCATCTGGTATGGTGTGGATCACACGATCATAATCTGTATGCTTTTGACTATAAACATCATTGCTGTGTTTATCAGTTTCCTTGTGGAGGTAGTATATTTGGTGCCCCTGCAATTGATGAGATACGTGATGTACTTTACATAGGCACAACCAATGGACATTTGACAGCTATAACATTAAAGGCTTCAGCATTTTCGACACTCTGGGTACTTGAACTTGGAGCTCCAATATTTGGATCTCTTTCAATTGGCTCTAATGGAAATGTTGTATGTGGCTTAGTTAGTGGCCATGTTCTTTCTCTGGATCCTAGAGGATCCGTTGTTTGGAGGGTGAAAACAGATGGTCCAATATTTGCTGGACCATCCATATCTAATGCATTCGATTCTCAGGCTCTTGTATGTTCTAGGAACGGGATTGTCTATTCAATAGAATTGACAAAGGGAAGTGTTATGTGGGAGTATAATGCTAGAGATCCGATTACAGCTTCTGCATATGTAGATGACAATTTAAAGTTGATATCTGATCCTTCTTTGCCATCAGAAAGGTTGGTTTGTATTTGCACCAGTTCAGGAAGCATTCACTTGCTTCGTGTTGGTCGCGTTACTACTGAAGACAATGCCAAACCAAAAGATATGGTTACAAAATTTGCAGAACTTAATCTTCAAGGAGACATATTCTCCTCGCCGGTCATGGTTGGTGGACGAATTTTTGTAGGTTGCAGGGATGACTATTTGCATTGTATTGTGGCTGAGACTTGCTTCTAGGATGACTGACAGTATTTAGTAGTAGTAATATGATGAACAAGGCAAGGAACTTGAGGGGCCTTGATGCTTACCGGTTTTCTTTATTTTAAAAAAAAAAAAAAAAAAGGTAGATTAAGGTTTTATTTTTTTGACATCATCCTTCAGTGATTTAACTTACCTTTTGTACATTTGTTCCCTGTAGCTGTGCTGTAATCTGTACATATTGACATGAAATATAGAGGGATAATACCATTTCAATATTCAGTTCATCTTTGTGATAACTACTTAAAGAATGTGACCAATTCTTCTAACAGAAACTTACATTCAACATTGATCAGTCACTATAACCTTTCTCAACATCTCATGCCAAGCGAAACGACAGTTTAAAAAAACAGTTACAGACAATTTGAAGACAATGGAAGAAGCTCGACCGAGGGTCCGATTCAGCAATTCTTACTAAAGAGTGCTTTCCTTCAAAAGATTGTCTAGATTCTCAGTTTTGTACATCCATGTATGGTTCCACGGCACCTGGTCATGGGAGCAACCCGACGCCAAACAGGTCTCTCACTCCCAACAGTCAGAGCATCAACATCGGAAACAGGCCGAATCTCCTGGTTCATGGCAACACCAGTCACACCTCCAACAACATAGATTTCTTCTCCCAACCCAATAACTGCAGACCCCATCCTCATTCTAACTGCACCAACCTCCTCTGTTCCCTCGGTTTTCTGCCTGTAAACGCGACCATGGCTCATTACATAAAGAATCCCTTTAACTACCACCAATGGACCCTGAAGCCAACGCATTTCTTCCACGACCCAACCATCAGAAAGCGTCTCTAAGACCTGCATTGTAAATTGCCCCTTGTGCAAAACATACATCTTGCCACCAATCACCACCCCAGAACACTCTGAATTATGCGTGTATCGAAGATCTGGAATCGAAACCCACACGTCCTTCTCAGGATCGTAAACTTCTGACTGAGCAATTGGCTTCCTGAAAATGGTGAAACCACCAGCAACAACGATTTTTCCATCCATGACACAACATGCAAACCTCGAACGAGGGACCAGCATGGGAGCACACTGGAGCCACTTCCTCACAACCGGATCATAAGACCAGACCTCATTTGTAGCAATGGCACCATCGCGGTCACCAGTTGTTGGGTCAACAGCTTCACTCCTACCACCAAGCACGAATAGCTTCCCACCAGTTGAGACAGTCCCGAAATTAGCAAGTTGTCTGATTTGGGATGGAAGAACAGGTATCGTGAACCAAATATCATGGAGGGGATCATATAATTGCCATAAATTCTCCGGCTCATAGGCACATACACACAGAAATTCCTCAGTTGAGCCAATCTCTTCCCGGGCCTTAAATAGCTCATGGCTACGAAGGGCAGCTCTCCATGAATGACTTACAAGCTCTAGTTTAGGATGAAGGTAAAATGGAATACAAGCAAGGCACCTAACTGCAACAGCATCTGGCAGACCTTCAATCAGTACAGACATCACGCTATGTCGGTTCAAGTCCTGGGAAAACTTCAGAACAGGTCACTTGAAACCATAGCAATATCATACACACAAGAAACACTAAAGTTACAAAGTGAACAATTTTAGTATACTTCAAAAGATTTGATTTCATTCCAAAACTTCGTTCAGTTTTGATTTTCCATGTTGGTGGATAGACTTCTGTTGGTTGGGGGTGATTCTTTGTGAAGTACTGGGGCCAAGGCGTACTTAGAGGGTGACCAACAGGTTCAACTAATATGCTGCCATGGGGGTTGAGCTGAACATCCATTCAGAAACTTCATTGTGACTTGTTTGTGCTCTTTTCTAGGACAGATTAGGCATAAGGCTATAAGGTGTGATGGTTGATGAGGAAGAAGTTATATCTTGTTACAAGGTGATGCCATTTGGTCTCAAGAATGCCAGAGCGAGTTTGTGATTGCACTCTTTCTAGATAAGATAAACAAGGCAAGAAACTTGTGGCCCTGGATTCTTATCTTTTTTTTTCTTGAAATTTAAGAGGGAAAAAGAGAGAGACCTTGTAAGAGGTGACCACCAAAACTTAAAACCTCTCTTTAAATAAAACTTCATTTCAGTAATTAGCTCATTTCATAGTATGAACAAGGGACAATATCAACATCACATGCATACAATGGTTAAGAGTAATAGAATGTGCAGAATAATATCAATTTTAACCATTACATCAAAGACCTAATTAGAGGAGACCGCCAAAACTTAACCCCTCTTTAAATAAAAGTTAACTTCTTGTAAGTCTCGATACCATGCCAAATCAACAGGAAATGTTAACTAGTGGTGCATTTGTGCTTTATTTTATTTTTTTTCAAAGGATGACAACTGAACGTACTGAGTTGAATGCGCTGGACTAATTGAATAGTAGTATATGTGAGAGAAAAAGTAATCTGTAGACTGAATGCAAAAAGTAATGACAAGTTTTTGAGCCATTATAATATAGAAAATTTGACAATCTTTAGGAACGGAGGGAGTAACTTTTAGAGAATAAGAGAATCTAATAATTTATATTAGGCCTTGTTCTTTTTAGCCCCATGAAATGGGACAGGATGAAATGAAATCAACATGTAGAACATAAACAAAAGTAACTCGCCTGATGAAACGGATTCCAGATTGACAACTACTTCTATTGCATTTCATCAAAGTTACATTCCATTCTACAAGTAAAATTTGTTATTTTCGGCAAGTTCAATTCCATTCCATTTCAGTCCATTCCATACCAAAACCATTAAGGCGAAAGGAACAGAAGTAGCGAAGAAAAACATCCCTACAGGGGGGCTACAACGAGTAATTGACCGTACGTAAACGCTAATATTTGATACTAACTACAAGTTTTATTTGGTTTCCAGTAAACATTGTCCAACTTCATCCCAACACTTCCAACACTAAACTGCTAAACAGAAATTGTTCACTTCATTCATTTACCTGCTCAAAGAATATAACCAATTCTTCTAACAGAAACTTTACATTCCACAGTTGATCTGTCACTATAACAACCTTTCTCAACATCTCATTCCAAGCAAAACGACAGTTAAAACAAACAGTTACAAACAATTCAAAGGGAATGGACAAGAAGCTCATCCCCCCCACAAGGGCACGATTCTTACAAAGAGATTGACTTCCTTCAAAAGATGTCTAAATTCTCAATTGCGTACATCCATATATGGGTCCACGGCACCTGGACATGGGAGCCACTCGACGCCAAACAGGTCTCTCACTCCCCACGGTCAGAGCATCAACATCTGAAGTAGGCTTGATATCTCGGTTGCATTGATCAGGACCAATCACACCTCCGACCACATAGATTTCTCCTCCTAACCCAACCATTGCAGATGTGATCCTCTTTCTAACCTCGGATGCTGAAACAACTACCTTTCTTCTCTCGCTTTCCTGCCTGTAAATGAGGCCATGGCTCATAACGTAAAGAACCCCTTTAACTACAGCCATTGGACCCTGAAGCCAGTCATAGTCTTCCACCATCCAGCCATCACAAGGCTTCTCTAAGACCTGCATCATAGAGAGCCCCTTGTGCACAACATGCATCTTGCCCCCAATTACTACCCCAGTACATGCTGAATTATGGGTGTAGGGAAGATCTGGAATTGAAACCCACGTGTCCTTCTCAGGATCATAAACTTCTGCCTGAGCAATGGACTTTCGGCAGATGGTGAAACCACCGGCAACAACTATTTTCCCATCCATGACACAACATGCAAACATCGAACGAGGAACCAGCATGGGAACACACTGAGCCCACTTCCTCACGACAGGGTCATATGACCAGACCTCATTTGTCGCAAAGCTCCCATCCTGATCACCAGTTGATGGGTCAACAGCGTCGCTCCCACCACCAAGCACAAACAGCTTCCCACCAATTGAGACAGCTCCAAAATGAGCAAGTTGCCTGATTTTTGATGGAAGAACAGGGAGTGTGATCCAAATATCGTGGAGGGGATCATACAACTGCCATAAGTTCTCCGGCTCATAGGCACATACACACAGAAATTCCTCTGTTGAACCAACCTCTTCCCGGGCCTTAAAAAGCTCACGGCTGTGAATGGCAGCTCTCCACGAACGACTTACAAGCTCTAATTTAGGATGAAGGTAAAATGGAACATGCGCGAGGCACCTTACTGCAACAGCATCTGGCAGACCTTCAATCAATACAGACATAATAATAGATATTGCATATGTTTCATGTGATGCTACTCTAATACGCAACGTTTGTTCAGGTTTGGATCCAGGGTCAAGCTTTCAGCTCAGGTCACCTGAAATCATAGCAATCGTACACACAACACTAATGTCACAGAGTGAACAATTTCATACAATATTAAATGAAAAGCACAGAGAGCTTGAGTGCACTCCAGAACTCCATCCCGGGGCAATTAGGACAAACAAAAATTTATGCAGCATTACTGTCAAACAGAACCATGCTGACAAGAAGTAAATTATCATTTACTTTCAAGAACATTAACAATCAACGGTAACAAGAAGCAAAACAGTTTGTCATAACTCACAATGCACATCACTCATCTCGGGTTCAAATAAAGTCCTGAAGGCATATGTTAACAGAATTAGCAACAATGTACAGTGTAATAAACAAGGAACCCATACACCCAACAATCTCAAGTCTATTCAGCCTAGATGGCAACCGTTTGTTGTTCTAACCGAAAACCAATCACTAACAGGTATAAATTTTAGTTTTCAAAGATTAGACTCCCAAAATGAACTGCCCTTACATCCCTATGACAAGTGATAATGTGATAGGCCTGATTTACCAAAGCTTATTTCTAAGCCAATAAGGCACTCAATAGGGTTCACATCCGATCCCATTAAATCATAGACTACTACCTAGCTTCAAAATTAAATTAAATGTTCCCACTAAGTTTTAGCATCAAGTACTCAACCTATCTGGTTGGTTTGAAGAAATCAGCAGAAGCTGGCAAATGAAACAAAACCTGGAGGTTTGGATTCAGTTTCGAGCTAGTGGATAGTACTGTGCCAGATCACGGACTTCCACGGAGGCATATGCCAGTATGGCACAACAATGTAAAGGTCAAGGATGAAGAAACAACTATATTCATGTGGATCACCTGTCTCTAACTTCTGTACAAAGAAAAACATCCATAGTGATTCCAAACTATATATGCTTGATTTCTGATTTCAAAGAGGCAATTCAAGCAATAATTCCTACTTCCTACAAACAAGTACCTCCTCCATCCCAAATTGTTTGGATGCCTTGGCATTTATGACTCACAATAATGTGGGTTGTGGAAAGCAAGGAGGATGGACAATGTGGGGCCGATGGAAAAACTACATAACTCTTACCAGCAGTAAACAGACATTGTGATCATTTCCTACCATAACTATAAAAAACATATTATTATCAGGTTTTCCTTCTATACACCCCAAGCCTTTCAAAATTACCATGACATAACATCAAACTTTCACATAGAAGAAAACTTGAGAGAAAATTACAAATGAGACCATTGTTCGCACTGTCAAAGTGCTGACAGATGCTTTAAATTTATATTTTTATCTTCTCTTTTGAGAATCAGATAGTCATTGCATTCCCATGGATAGGAATGAGATAACAGAAAATCAGTACAATGGAAAATGCGGCAAATCCACACAGATTAATGCATCACATATAAAGGGGAGTCATTTTTATAAAAAGGAGATTTGACATTTGATCAGCTAACACAAGGGAGCAGCAGTATGATGAGAAGAATGAAATGGATGTCAGGGTGACACGATCTGAGGGCATTGAACTGAATAGTAAGTCATATGCGAGAGAAATAGTAAGTTGCACAAGTGAATTGAATGCAAATTGGGTAAGTTGAAATGAGCACATCATTAGCATTCTATTTGAGCCACCGCCCCAGCCAAATGATAACCCAAGAAGATCAGGAGAAAACATGTGGTTCATCTTTTGATGGATCAAAATCTTTATGAATCTCAAATCTCTCCCCTCTTTAAGGGCAACCCCAGCAAACGATGGGACAAACTTAAGCACCCTATGACATCAAGCTGCTAAATTTCAAATTTATGTTCCCCATATTTAGCATTTATGTAGGCCTATTTGAGACCCCCTTCATAGTCAAGTTTTAGAATTTCCATTCTCCTAACTATCTGTTCAACAAGTGGTCCCTTGCCACGAACAAGTAGCTGCAAACCAGTATCCCCGATTCCTCAGCCAGTACTCATACACAGTTACAGCTATAGGGGCGTATATGTATACCAGCATCACGAAATGAACTATTCCATACCAAGTGTTCAGGAAATGGAATCACCTTATGTGATCAAAAATAAATTTTGGGTGTGTTCATCTCATCGTTCCCATTTTGAAATCATTACAACACTTCAACATTTTTCAATTGAAATAAACACACCCTATGTCAATAACTAAAACTTCAACGTGTATAGTTACAAAAGTTTATTTAGTATCACGCTTCTCTTTATCCCTTCACTAATTACTATGTCTTCTTAATCTTAAACCCTTAATAACATGAATCTTAATACTGGGATTCACAATATCAGTGACATGCGTCCCTTCTCGACTTCTTGTCTTGTGTTATCTCTATTAAGGAATCCCAAAAGATACGAGTTCATATGGTTGAAAAAATCTTTCACAGTTTGAGATATATCCAAATTCCAACTTTCAGCAAATCCCTAGGTTGAAAACATGCTATCTAGCCGTCACAATATCTAGATGATCACAACAATGTGTAAATTGTTTTCCACCTTCATATGATATTGCTGCAACAACAAAGGTCAATGCAAACTTTTTCACAACCAGCCAAAATTGCATATGCAAGCCAAAAATATGATGAAATTTAGAGACACTGATGTAGCTTCTCATCACCCCCCCCCCCCCAAAAAAAATATTGGGAATCCTGGGAATGAGTGACCTCTCACTCTATAAGAATGCTTGAACTGATACAGGGTATTCGGATATTTGAGGCTCACTACAATGCACAACAAAGACCACAAAAGTTTTCGAGGCCCAGCGCAATGCCAACAGACACGGCAAAAGAATTCCTGCAGAGCACAAGTAACCCTCCCCCAGCCCCAATTATCCTTCCGTGTAGCACAGTCTAAAGAATGACTCCTGCCTTATCCTAAAGGATAGAGTTTGAACACAACAAAAGTCTTCAAAAACAAAAATGGCATTTCACTCTCCACAAGCAGGTACTTGCATGCCTCACTGCAATACCCACCAAAGATACACCCACAAACGCAGTCGACTAATATACTGCATCGCCAAGCTCAGCTGCATCATACTCCATTGAAAGAAGTCAAGGACTGATGTAATCTTAACACTATCAATCCCATAAACCTTCCAGAACCCTATCTTTGCAGTTTGCAGTCACACCGTATTTTTTCACACAATTACATGTAAAATAACTTCTTATCAAATACTCTTCTGAGAAAGAATTATTACAAATAAACAACCACATCACCTAAGACCAAGAATCAGAAAGATCATACCATTGCTAGCAATACATTGCAAAATGCAAACCTCTGCCTCTAACACATCAATAGGGGAGAGAAAAACACCAACAAAATTAGCAAATTCCACAATAGCACAGTTCTAAATCCAATGAATCCTCCAGAACTACAAAAACTAACATGCATAAGCAATTACACAGAGCAAGATACTGATACCCCCACAAACTTATTCACAAAACCCTAATCTAATCACCTAATTCACAAATCAACAACAAAAAAACACCAAAAAAAAAAAAAAAAGAGAGAGAAAATTAAAGCAAAAGAAAACCCGAATGCAAATTATGCATCGAGACTGCAACAACTAAGCAAAAACAACCAATTTAATCTCGATATTAAATTAGGAAAGGAAAATACAAAGGCGATAATGAAAATCGGAAAAAACTAACCAGCAAATTCGCTTCAATTGAATCTCCTTTCTATGTCTCTAGCTTCTGAATCTGGGTTTTAAGACAGCTGAAATGTCGATTTGTTATCTACAGATTTTGTAACAGTTCGAAAAAAAGGAATTTATGAGAGAGGAAATGAAAAATCGCAGTTTCAAAATATTGAGTATAATAACTACTCTAATTATTTTTGCTTATTTATTTCTGTATTTATATTGGGCAATAATTTCTTTTTAATTTTTTAATTTATATTAGATGAGATGATGATGATGATGATAGACAGAGAGAAGCCTTTAGTTTTGGGGTTTATAGGGTTCGACGCGGAGACTTGTGAATAGAAGAGATTGATTTTGAGCCGTCCGATTGCGTTGTCCTCTTCATCTCTACCGTTGGATTTTCGAGTTTTTATTTTTCTTTTGATTTGGGGATAAAGGAAAAAAGAAGGCAAGGAATATTATTTGGATACCTATGGAATATATTTCATGAGGAATGCCATACGTTTGGGTAATGGAAGATTGAAGGCCTCATTTTAGCATCATTTTCAGGTTGATTTTGATGGTAACTTTTTCGGTGTGAAATCTATCTATGTAACACATAATATGTAATACTAATGTTTTTAATTAAGTTCTTATATGAGTTTGACATACGTGCGTGAACTATTGTAAATGTGTGTTTCGTGTGATACGATTTGAGAAGATCAAACAAGATAGTACATGTGAGAATAATAAATACATAATGATAGCTTGATTAGCTTTAACTTGAATTGTTAAACTTATTTCATAGACAACTAAATTACATTGGTATCACCATATCACCATAGAGAGTACACTTGTTCAATAGCTTACATATGCTTCTAATTAATATTGACAAGACATCGGTCATTATCATTGTCGATGTGTACCTTATTGTTGACCTGTTTTAATTTGAGGAGATCAAGATCTCACTAGCTTTTCTAATAATTAAATAAATTCTGAATATCTAAAATAATCTAGCGTGTCAATATCTAATGCATTTGCATGACTACATGTAAGTTGTGAACCACTGCTAATTACAAGGAGCATTTTATATGGGTTGAGAGTTGAGACAGAGTGCTTAATTAGTATAGAGGTTGACGTTCGCCAATGTTTGGCCAAGTAGGTACTTAAACGGCAAAACAATCTATTCATGTGACTTTTAGTAGCATGTAGGTAATTATATAGATTAGCAAATTGTCATATGTAATTTCTTTAAATACCTTTCTTTTTCATGATTATAATTCTAAAAAGACTTGTTTTTTTTTTTTTTGTGTGCAATAAGAAATCGGTCAATTTAAGAAGGACTTTATTGTTAAAATAAAACTTTTTTGGGCCACAAAAATATCCTTATTTTTTAGCAACATAATAGTCATAGTTCAACATAATAACCAAATGAATAGACCTCACACCACCATTAGCAATAGACTCCCCTTCTCCTTGTAAACTTTAGCCTCCATTACATTGTAATACCCCAAATTTTCAAAAAAAAAAAAAAAAATATTTTCCTGTTTATTATTTAATTTCATTATTGAAATAATTAGTTTTGAGTTTCAAAAAAAGGAGTTGTTGATTTCCTTTTATTTTAGAGTTGAGAATTGGGCCTTAGCTAGACTTCCAAGCCAAATAGAAAACTTGAAAAGAAAATAAATAAATAAAATAAAACTCTCACAACTCCCTCAGCCTCACCACGTCCTTCACGTAAAAAAAAAAAAAAACTGCTTTCTCTCTCTCTCTCTCCCTCACACTCTGCTTCCTCTCTCTCGGTTTCCCTTCACACTGCCGCGGCGTCCGGCGAGCCAACCGGCGACGGGAGACCACCACTATCCTTTCCCTTCACTCGGTAATCTCTCCTCT
>BSSO01002682.1:0-11208 GCA_030267885.1 Mesembryanthemum crystallinum
GCTTGCTTGAGTATGGGTAGTGCGAGGAAAGAGTGGGAGAGTGATGTGGTAGCGGCTATTGAGAGGACGAATGATAAGAAGGCGAAGAAAATGGGGTTGGCTAAGGAGGCAGCAGTGCTCCTTATGATTGCCTATGATGCGTTCTCATCATCTGAGCTGTGTTTGCATTTTCTGGTGTCATCTTCAAATGTCGATGATGTGGTATTCTCGAGTGCGATAAGTAAGCTCAATACCGACGAGTTCTTGGCTTTGATTCGGTATTTGGGCAAGTGGTTGAGCAAATATGAGAGATTTCCACAGGCCGGTCCATGCCCTAAAGCAGCGAGTGTACTGGGATTGAAGATGTGCCAATGGGTGCCGAAGCTTGAAGATGTTGTGAAGTGTGTTGGTTTGGTTGTGGATGAGCATTTTTCTTCATTGGCGTTGCATTCGGAGTTTCATGAGGAGTTGAAAGCAATTGAAGGGGTTGTTAGTTCTTTGGTTTCAGAAGGAAGACTATGTTGCTTACTAGCAAATTCGATTGAGATTTTGAAACCAGAAATTGAAGGTGTGTAGTGTGGATTTAGTTCTGTTGTTTTAGATTTTGTTCCGAAATAGAATCTCGATTTTGATCTTGTAAACCATGCAATGACATGAGAGCCAAGTAATTGTTTTCCCTCTTGAAACTAATTGGTCTTTTGTCGAGATGAATACCATAGCTTTTATCATTTGAAACCTGTCGTCCTTCAGGACAATTGTATCTCTGTTTTTATTTGGTTTTTGCTGCAATTGCAATGCTACAGAGTTATGGTCCAAGTCTATTATTAACATAACGAAACCGGACTCTAATATGTGCTTTGATTTTGTTCATCAAGCTGGTGCATAATTTTATGTGCTTTGATGTTGTTCATCAAGCTTGTGCATAATTTTGGTTTTAACCATACGGTTACTCCCTTGAGTTTGAGGCTTACACATGCAGCCCTGGACATAAGAGCTGAAATTATTCATCTTATTAATGCAACTTCTTTCACTCACCTGCGTCTCTTACCTGAGTGAGGTGAGGCAGTACACAACCTTATGCTGTTTGCAAAGAGTGCTGTTGGACCCTTGATTTCAAATGCAGTTTATAAGCCATTTAGCTTAGGCTTGTCGGCTTTGGGTTTTGGGAAAGGCAGATTGGGAGGTTGGCTTTTAGAAAACTGCATGGATTGGCAAATGTGTGTGGTGATGTTCTTTGGAGACAGGGACTTTGTGGCATAAGGTTATTTGAAGTAAGTATGGCATACAGTCTAACGGTTGGGAAGCTGAGTGCATGGCACTACTCATCTTAGGTTTCTGCTCATGTACTTCCGTTAGTAAGGTTCAACATTGGAAATATGTTGCGGTTCCGTTTGCGGAAGGACAGTTGGGGAGCTGCTTTTGCATGTGAGATTTCATAGTGTTCCAGCTCAACACTTTGAGGCTCCTATGTGGCTATTTCCGAGTTCTACTCTTCTTTGACAGTATGGTATTTGCATTTACAAAGACTTACCTAGGATTGGGAGATGGAACATTTTGTATTTACTTGAGTTGGACTCTGTGAAGCTTGAGGACTGAGATGATTCTAGGAAGTGAGTTATTGATTCTTCTGGATAATTCTCCTGTAGATCTTTCCTTCCGTTGAGCTTACAAGAGCTTCCTATTGGGCTGGAAGGCGAATGTACCTCTCAAGGTACGGGAGTTGGCATTGGACAGGATTAGCACTGATGATTTGGGCCAAAGAAGAAGGCCAAAGTTGGCCTTGTCCTCTGGTATCTGTATGCTCTGTCGAGCAAGTAATGAGTCAACTACGCACCTTTTTCGTGAGCTGTGACGTGGCTAGGGGTCTTTGGAGTAGGTTGTTAGCTGTGATGGGGGAGACTTGGGTATGGGCGACAATTATTTTTGATTCTTGCATGTAAGGTTTGTGGGTTTTGGCAGAATGCTCTGTTTGTGATCTTTTGGTGTATTTGACTAGAGAGGGATGCCTGAGTCTTTACTGATAGGTCTATGCCTGTTGATAGTGTAGTGTAGGGTAGGGTAGCCTTCTTAGCTTTTTTGTGGGCTAAGGTTGCTGGTAGTTTTGGGTGTTATTGGCTCACAGATTCTTCGTCATTGGCTGACACTATTCTACTAATAAAACTGTGACCTTCCTTCTTTAACATTTGTCAGATGATTGATATTCATTTATAATATACTAATGGATTTTTTGCCAAACACTACCTTTTATAATGTACATTTTGCGAACAACTACCTTTTAAAACAAATTTGCGTACAACTACCTTTTACGATAGATTTCGTTGTGAAATGATACCTTTAGCAGGATTGAGGCCAAATTTTGTGGTGAAATTCCCAAAATACCCTCATCCCCCTCTCACGTAATTCACTTAAACCCTTAACTTTTTTTAACCCTGTACCCGATTCAGAAAGTTTATCTTATTTTGTTCGAACTGTGTAATGGTACTTTTCACGAGTATAGAATAAGATGCACAATAAAATCTATCTTAAAAGGTAGTTATTGGCAAAAAAAAATTTATAAGGTAGTTATTTGCAAAATGGACATGATAATATGCTTGTTTTTCGTAGATTGCAATTGCATTTACTTACAGGAGAAATGGAGCTCTAGTTGGTTGCAAATACAGTGATGTCACTGAGAGATTTTGGCAGGTTCTGTGCCTATTATCTTTCGAACAGATTTGAAAACTGATTTTGATAGTACATTAGATTATTTTTTCTTATATGCCATGACTAGACTGTGCTTAAGCTTCTTCTTCTTCTTTTTNTTTTCTGGATCAAATTAACTTACAGAAAGCCCACAGCAAGTAGCTTGTTTTAATCCTTATTTTTTATTTCTATTGAGCCAGCTTGTTGAAGCTAAATAACTTTTTCATTTTTCTTTAATTCTTTTCCTTTGTGCTTTGCAGGAACCAGATACCGAAAAAAAATACTTTATGGCCTTGATGATATAAAGAATGCAAGTGAAATCATCATTGTGTGTACTCTTCTGAGCTTTTCAGTAACACTATGCAACTCTGTTTTGCTTCTAAGTCCTTGTGCACAGGTTCAAGGAGCTGGCTTCCTTGGAAGAAGCTGGCTTCCACAATTGTGTCAGTGTGCCTCACGGCGCACCTCCCAAAATGTCCCGCAAAGGTGCGCAAATTCCAGATCAGGTCCAATCTTACCTATTTTCTACAATGTTATATATGGAAATCCACAAGCATTGGAAAGTAATCACTGTTATATGCTAAACATAAAAGCAGAAACACCTCACTCGTGATGGAAACATCATACTTGTCTTAAGGCCTTAAGGTCAAAACCCAATGTTGCCCCTTTTCCCAACCTCACTGACCAAGGAAAGTGAAAGTATCTGCAAATGAACTTCTATAGATTCTTGTAAGAAGCATTTTTCTTAGTTACAAACCAGAAGCCCGGAACATCTCTTTCATATCTTCTTTGATGGTTGTTTTATCTTCCACCCATCTGACTTTATTCAGAATCTGTTTTTCACGTGGTTTTGTGAAGCCAGGTCACAAAGTATCAGTATCTGTCGAATTACAAGGAGTACTTTGAGAAGGTTGGTGCCATCATGCTGTTTGCAATCCAAATTAAAAGAGAAAATCAAACGTAAAATACTAACTATGTTGATATCCTTGTAGGCATCTAGATTTATATTAGCAACTGATGGGGACCCTCCTGGTCAAGCTTTGGCTGAAGAAATTGCTCGGTGCCTTGGAAGAGAGAGGTTTAATTCTTTAATGCTTTCTTACATCTGTTTCCTTGCCAACCTCTTCAGTCGAGATTTGAATACCCTTTAACATGCTCTCTTTGACTTGCAGATGCTCGCGAGTTAAGTGGCCAAAGAAAAATGAGTCCGATTATTTCAAGGATACTAATGAGGTCAGCTTGTGATTAATTAAAAATATATATTGGCTCACAAGATGTGGGGACATCCACTTGAGATAGAAAATTACCGTCATTGGTGAAATGTGAAATCATGACAAGACATGCATTTCCAATTAGAAACACCGACGGAATTTTTTATGTTTCATGCAATATTTCTTGTGAGACGTCAGTTAATTTGGTGACATTGGAGAATGGACTTCTTGGAAGTAAATATTAGGTCGGCTACAACTATTATGTCATGCTCTAAGAGCTAGCTTCTTGAAAAAAGGGTTGGGGGAATGTGATTGTGAGAGGGCCCCTTTTTACTGCTATGTCATTTTCTCACATTTTGTAGGCACAAGAACTCTCTCTCTCTCTCTCTCTCTTTGCCCCCCTCCTGTTTTTACAAATTCAATCGCATGTACTATGGAAAATCCATGATGTAAATTATCAAGGCTTTTATATGAGTATGAATGTGCCAAGGAAAATGAGTGTTGAACAAACTAGCGATACCATAGTTTGTTGACAAGAGCATTGTTGTGGAATAATTGACTATCAGTTACATGATGCTAATTGATGACAGGTACTTGTGTATTTGGGGCCAGGGATATTGAAGCAAACAATCGAAAATGCTGAGCTGTATCCATTAGTGGATTGTTCAAGTTCAGAGAATACTTCGATGAAATTGATGACTATTATCACAGGGTTATCGGTGATGAACTCGGTGTTTCTACTGGTTGGAGGTGTTTGGATCTGTACTACAATGTAAGCATATCTTAATTCAAGAAATCATAATTAATGAATGGAGGCTTTTTATTTTATGTTATTTATTGCACAAGTAAATAACTAAAGACCACCAGGTCTTCCACACTCGCTCTTTTTCATGGAGCTTTTTGAAGTTGGAAGATATCTTGTGAACTTGGTTCTTCTTTCTTTTCTGTTAAGATAAGAAAAAGTATATATATTACAGCATGAGAAATACAGCAAAGAGGATATGTGTCTTCTATACAGAGATTGATTACAAGTTGACTGGTTCTGTTGGACATCTGAAATAGCTTAACTCTTAAATGATCTTGCTTCTGTGAAATGTATTTTGAGAAAGTATATAAGAGAATAAGTATGTTCTTGGCAGTTTAGTCCATTTCTAACTCATATTTCCCCGTACATTGTGGTTTTTCCAAATTTGGGTTATCTACATAAAAATTGCTTGTGTGCTCTGTTTCTGTTTCATTCCGTTGCTAAATATTGTTGTGAGTGTTTTCGGATCACAAATCCTGAGTGTCTATCCTAACAACTGGTATCCAAACAAAGTTGAGGGTGATTGATCTTTGGAGAGTTCACAACAATAGAGGGGAACAAAGTCGTTACTGATAAATTCAATGGGAATGATTTTGCATTCTAGAAGATGCCAATAGAGGACCATTTGTATCAAACAGAATTGGATTTTCCATTGTAGAGTAGGAAGCTGGAGTCCATGAAGGAAGAATATTGGAGAAACTGGAGTGACAAGTGCTAGGAGCGGTGAGAGTAACGCTAGACACAAACGTCGTTTTCAACGTGATGGAAGCGAAAACGACTCCAGTGTTGCTGAAAACCTGTGTGCCATTATCAGCATGGTCATGCCATAATTAGCATGATGCCAATCGATTTTGGTAGGGTTGACAAAGCCTTTTTGATGGTATTGAAGCCATATCTTAGATCACATGCTTTTACTTTAATTTAACACTTTAATGACCAGTGGGGACACAAATGCTAGTTTGTACCAACAGGAGACCGTAATCAAGGAGGATGCATAGCTTCTTGAGCCTATAGGGGATACGCAGGATAATTATGATCATCGATACTTTTTTCAGGACCTAGGATAACATTGTCAGTCTGACTGGTAGGCCACTGGATGTAAAAGTCTCTTCTGGATTGGTTTATGAGAGGAAGAAGAAGAAAGTGGAGAGAATACTAAGGCTCCGTTTGGTAGGACGGAAACCATTTTCCCATAAAATGGTTTTCCACTTTTCCATTTGATGGAAAACCAAATTCTCAGAAAATCATTTTCCAGCAATGGGTGAAAATTGTTTTCCTTTTCATTTGAAAGGAAGACGATTTTCCAGTTAACTCCACTTCCGCTTCGTCAGCTTGCGTGAGCCTCAAGCCCTCAATTGTCTCTCTCTCATCTCAGCAACCCACAATCGTCTCTCTCTCATCTCTTTCTCTCTCTAAAACATCTCTTCATACAGCAATTGGCGGTCAAAAATGGCGGATTGGCCACCGGAAAAGTGAAGATTAGATCGTCTGCTAAGGCAAATTTGGTTATCTGATGAAAATTTGTAAGATTGAGGTTTTTCTCTTTCAAGATCTAATTTTTGATCTGTTGCTTCAACTCGTAAATGGTGGGATTCTTGTTGAGAGGGTCGTGTATCATATTCAAAATCACCATCTGATTGCATCAATTGTGAAGGATATTGATTGATTATCATGAAGGATTTTGATTGATTATAGTATATCAACAGATTAGAGTTTTGGATATTGAAATTTTGGGTGGTAAATTTGCTTCGAGCCTTTCAACTTTGGCAATATGGTATTGGTAGTGGATAAAAGAGAAAGAGGTTGAATATTCAATTGTTTGGCCTTTTCTTTTCTGTTCTTTTCTTTTTTTTTTAGTAACCAAACACCAGAAAATTTAGCAGGAATTGTATTTTCCATGGAAAACTGTTTTCAATTGAAAATATTTTCCACCGAACCAAACAGAGCCTAAAACAACTGGCGTCTTCAATCAACTACAAGGGTAAGAAGGGTAGGGTGCAGAAGGTAGGAGGGGTAGAAATGAAGTTTCTTAAGTGGAGTGTTCTCGGCTTGTATTTTACGAGCGGGGGCTAGGAAGAAATGAAGGTTCTCAAGTGGAGTGTTCTGGGCTTGTATGTACGATGGCGAGTGGTTCTAGCACTGTGTTGTTGGTTAGAGTTTGTGGGTGCACTTTTTAGGGGCTTTTTACTTTCTGGAGAGTTTTTTGTTCGAGAGGATTTCTTGTCCTCTTTTGTATAATTGCTTGACTGTTGTTCAATACATGTATTTTCTTACAAAAAAATAAAAAAATAAAAAAAATAGTGTATTCTGTTTTCCTAAATAATGTTGTAGAGTTCCTATGTTTATAAAATGTTTTCTGTGATTTTCACGATAATTATGATGACAATAGGTTGTTCCTGGTGAGCTGACCATAGTAACCGGTGTTCCCAATTCTGGCAAGAGTGAATGGATTGATGCTCTACTATGCAATCTAAATCAAAGTGTTGGCTGGAAGTTTATACTTTGCTCGATGGAGAACTCGGTAAGGTTATTTTTGAAATTAATGCTCAAGTTTGGTCAACAAGACAGTTCCTTGCATTGGTGTGTAAACTTTAAACTATTATGTTCTAGGCTAGTCGAGATGACTTAATGTGTATACTACAATATGACTGACTTTACAGAAAGTCTGTTTTATGTGAAACAAGAAACTGGATCTTCGTGCTCTTCTTTTGTTAGTTCACCCCATGATGTATTTTTAATGTGTTAGTAGAAGAATATGGCAGTGAACACATGGGCAAAAGTTAAGCATGAAGATTGTAGCCAATATTAGTCATTGCATTTGGATATGTTCTTCTGCATCATTGAAAAAGGAAGGGAACTGAAAACACCGTACTCTAATTTTTTTTTTTTTTCTTTTCCTTTTTTGGGTGATACTTTTAAGGAAAAATTTCAGTCCGGTGACCTGTGGTATAGCGATATTTCACTTAGGTGACTCGAGGTTTACCTAATATCTATGAGGTGACTTACTTTTCAAACTATTATCACTTAGGTAACCTCCGGTGTAGTTGCGGTCGTCGGAAGTTGACATAGACAAGCCATTTCAGATATAATAAGTAAAAAATCAATTTTTATGACCATTTTACCCTTTCAACATTAACTACATTTACTTCAAAGGATTTAAAAGGAAAAAATGACAAATTTAATATATCCTTCTATTTTTCGGAGCTAAAATATCACTTATTTTTTAGCCCCTTCTTTTTTTTTATCTCCTTTTTTATTTTTAATTTTTTTCCCTTTTTTTTTTTAGGTTTGTAGTGCTTAAATCCAGCCAAAACATAAAAAATAAATAGGGGAAAATAGACTTTTAATAGCTCCGCTGACCGGAAAAACGATTTGCACCGTACTTTGAGAACAAGGTCACCTCATAGATATTATGTAAACCTCGAGTCACTTAAGTGAAATATCGATATACCCCAGGCCACCGGACTGAAATTTTTCCTACTTTTAAAGACTACTCCTGGGATTTCGAAATATAGAAGAGCATCTTACTTATGTATAATTAATTAATTATCATCAACCATGTTATACTTTGAATATTTCCTATCTGATGGACCAATATGGCACAAAAGGTCTTGGATGTGAAGTACAAAGTTTGTCTTTTTTGGTCATCCTTTTAGTACTAGGGGAGTAGGGGTTGGGTTTGATGAATCTTGGAGTTTCTTATATCAGGAAGTTACCATATAAGCTTTCTTATCAGCTTCAATTCGATTTATTGAATTTAGAAAGATGATAGTTTGATTTCTAAGGATATCATTGCTGTTCTTAACTCTTCAATTTGTGACTGTTCTGCCATTTGGTATTAATCCATTGAATATCCTGAAGCAATACCTTCCTACTTCCTATATGACAAGTTGTAATTTTATTATTTGTATTATGATTTTATCTGCAATTTTATCTGCAAATGATGTATATGGTTGGAGCGGAACGCTCGAGTGTCTGACAAATTTTCTATGTTAACTGATATGGTGTGGGATAGGGTAACTTACCTAGCCTCACTGTAGGCTAAAGCTGCTGGTAGTTTTAGGGGCTATTCTGTCTCAGAGGTTGTCCGACATTGGGCTGATGTGTAGTTAGCTTCTTTGAGAGGACTCCTTGTCCTCTTGGGCTGTAATATTTGGTCATTTAATACAATCTTTTATCTTATCAAAAAATAAAAATAAAAAAAATTATGATTTTATCTGCTATTTTGTGCTTGGAAATCGGTTTTTTTGTGAACCACTTCTTTTTATCAAACTGGTTGCCATACTGCCACAACTCCATTTTTCTGAAGGATTTCTCTCTCTCTCTCTCTCTCATTTTTTTTTCTTTGGTCCACAAAGTACCACATTCCCTCACTTTTCTATTAGAAACACCTAGGTCAACCGTATCACCCTCAAATTTGTCTATTAGTGCCTTTTATAGTTGATGGACTTTTTATAAGGATTCAAACCTTGGACATAAAAATACGAAAGATTGGTTGTTTGACCAAGGAAATAATGTCATTACTTGAATATGAGGTCAAAATATGCCAGGTGATAGACGAATGAGAGGGTAAAACGGTAACTCTAGGTGTGTTTCTCATTGGATAATGGGGGAAAAAATCTAAAATTAAAGGTGGTTCCATAAAAATACTATTTTAAAGGTTGGCTTCTGTCAAAAAGTATATTTTGAGTGATAATTTAGTGCTCAGTGGTGTTGCCCATTAGTACTTTTATGGGTACTACGGCAAGCTCAGTAGTCAATAAGTCACCTCAAATATCAGCTCTTGTTCTTGCCTTCTTCACTTGGTATTCAGGAGCTTTAAGTTCGAGTATGTACATGTTTGAAGCTAATAATTAGGCACGACATACTGAAAATTTCATTTTATGGTGAAACTCCTATAAAATATATTACATGAGTGTATGCTAACTCATTTTGGTTCATATGAATGCCTTGACATTTTGTGTGGTTCTTTTTCATATATTGGCATTAAACTACTTATGTTTGGATTGCTAGTGTGAAAATCTCTTTAAGCTTGCAGTATTCTTGATGTCTGTCTTTGTTGGTTTTTTAGGTTCACGAACATGGAAGGAAACTTTTGGAGAAGCATATAAAGAAACCATTTCTTGATTTTCGGTAAATTTTGGCTTCTTTGCGTAAATTTAATCTCTTTCTTATGCCACTGTCATGTTTATAGTTGGTTGTTAAACTAGGCTTCTGGTCTTAACCTAGGTGCCTGCTGTTGGTCCATGTGTGGATTAGTTTCATCGCTTTGAAGTGATAGGCTATCTTGCATGCTTCTGTAGGTCATAAACCATGTAGTATTACATGATGTCCTTATCTGTAGTTGGTTCATTACCAGACGAAAAAGTTAAGATTCCCCTAAAAGTTAGATTTCGTCTATTTTGGGAGAAGGATCATGTGTCATTTACTTGTAGTGAGTATTTATTAACCCAAAAGATTTCGTTTTTATATGTGTTGCATATTAAGGATTCTTCATTCATACTGTGTGCAGGTATGGAGAATCTGTTGAGAGAATGACTTTAGAGGAATTGGAACAAGGAAAGGAATGGCTGCGCAATACGTTCCATCTTATATGGTAATGATCTCAACATGTAGATTCTGAGTGAACTGGCATATTTATGTTTGAAGCTTGAGATGTATTCAAGCTAGTATGAGAAGTCTTTGAGTTCGCTTGGGCTCAATTGTAAGTTTGTAACTGAACTTTGATTGACTCCAGCGTAATGGCTTGCGGAGCCAACTTGGTTACTATCCGTAATTCAGTGCAAGGCTTTCAGCTTTCTCTTCTTTTGATATTTAAATGGAAGAATCAATCAATTTACATATCAGAGAACAATGAATCTCCAACACAAATTCTAATTAGTGTGCGCTAATCATGCTAGGTATTAGTGAAAGAAATCCTCCTGAAATATCCATCAGGAAGTGTGTAAAAGGAGTCAAAAACATAATTCGGGGACATAGATACATAGATTCCATAATATGTTTTGAGAAATTTCATCATTGTTCTTGAATGCACAAAGTTCAAATAAATAAGTAGAATCACAGTTCTAGTAAGGCCATGTCTCCTATGCAGTTGGGTACTTTGCAACTGATAAAAGGGGATATGATTCTTCTTAAGCTGGCTCTACGCCTCTACCTGTTGGTAATATTTTGGACACAATGTTGTGGATAGGAAGATGCATGCAGTCCTTTTATATGGCTGACGTTTGCAGCTAGCTATTGAAGTTAGTGGTAAATATGGAGATAGTGTACTGGGGTGTCCCTTTAATAATTTTGTATCATATTTATTTAATGTTTATAAAAATACTATTGATTAGTACTCCCTCCGTCCCCCTATATCTTCAACCGTTGCTTTTTCACACATATTAAGGGCATTCTTGGATTGGGGGGAATAATTAAGGGGGTAATGGAGAAAATTAAAGGGCAAAAGTGGAGGTTGGAGGTGGTGGTGGGGAAAAGATTATGCTGGTGGTGGGGAAAAGATTATGGTGGTGGAAGGAGGAAAATGAAGGA
>BSSO01002683.1:0-18533 GCA_030267885.1 Mesembryanthemum crystallinum
TGGACATGGAAACAAGATACGAGAACACGGGAATGCGGTTTTTTTTTTTTTTGCTAAATATTCTGTGAATCATGCAAAACGCGTAGTGTGTCTCGTTTCCGACATCTAGCTGAGATTGTTCGTGCATCATAGGCCATAAGTTTCAAGTCCTGTAGATGTGGTGGAACCTCTTTAGCTTTGTCGTTTTGACGAGTCTCTAACTCATTCATGTTTTGAATGATTAAAGGTGTTCAGTTTTTTTTTTTCTTTCTTTACTCTTCATGATGAGCTGTTCTTGATACAGACTATGTCTGTCAACTTATCCCTGCACAGCCCCCGTCTCCCGCTCCCAAAAGGAAACTAAACCAAGGGAAAACAGACCAACAAAGACTTATTCCACTAGATGGGGTTGGCTACATATTTTAATAATTCCTTATTGGATATCTGTTAAAAGGATTTGAGTTAATGCTAATTATTTCACTGCTGCATACCTACCTGATGGCTTTGACTAAATTGTTGTGTTTTTACTTTAGGTCATTATGTCAACTTTGCCTTGGCTGCCAAAATTGTTTCTTTGTGTCTATTTTGATGGCTTGCTCTTATTGCTTGTGTCTATTTGCAGGATGAGATTCATGAAAGGGACCGATATTCTGATTTTATGCTTGCAATTCTCAGGTACTCTTCCCATCTTTCAGATGAACAAGTCTTTATTCACTTATACTCAAGAATAAGTTATTCATGCTGTTTATACTTGGACTGATAAACAGTGCAACCTGGCTTACATGTTCATATATTTCAATACCCTTCTGTCATTTTTATTGAAACAATAAAGTTCAAAATTTTGGTAATGATCTGATGCAGTTCCGTTGGCTATGTATTTTGTATTTCATGCATCTCTACCCCTGCTATTTGAAGCTTTTCTTAATCTATCTACTTATATCGGCCCTTGCATGCAGAGAATTGCTTCCAACATATCCTCATCTGCGTTTGGTGAGCAACTTTTTCATATCAGTTCTAATCTACATCCAGACATCCTTTGCTTGTTCGATGTATGATCTCATTTACTGATTGTTAAATGGAATTTTACAGGTGCTGATGAGTGCCACACTTGATGCTGAAAGATTTTCTCAGTATTTTGGTGGCTGTCCAATCATCCGAGTTCCTGGATTTACTCATCCTGTATGATTTATTCTGTTTGATTATATTGTGTTTTTGTTCTTTCTTGTTTTGGGCTATGTACTCCTAGCTGCTTCTCACTTCAGTGTGTCTCTCCTCCCCCCTTCTCCCCTCAATATTATTGTTTCAGGTGAGAACTTTCTACTTGGAGGAAGTTTTGTCCATCCTGAAAACTCCAGAAAAGAATCACCTTAATGCTACTTCATCTTGTTGTCCAAGTGAGGAGCTCAGCTTGAGTGAAGATTATCATGTAGCTTTAGATGACGCAATTGAGATGGCTTGTTCAAGTGAAGAATTTGATCCTCTTCTCGATCTAATATCTTCTGAAGGAACACCTAAAGTTGTGAATTACCCACACTCTTCAACTGGAGTGACCCCTTTGATGGTTTTTGCTGGGAAAGGGAGAGTAGGTGATGTTTGTACGCTTCTTTCTTTAGGCGCAGACTGCCATCTGCAGGCCCATGATGGAAGCACTGCATTGGATTGGGCTAACCGCGGAAGTCAACCTGAAGCTGCCGAAATTATTAAGAAGCACATGGAAAGTACCTCTTCTAGCTCGACAGGAGAACAATTGATTGAGAAATATATGTCAAACATTAATCCTGAATTTATCGATGTTGTCCTAATAGAGAAGTTGCTGAGGAAGATATGTACGGAGTCAAAGGATGGAGCTATCCTTATTTTCTTTCCCGGCTGGGAAGATATAAATAAGACCCGAGATAAATTACTTGCTAGTCCTTTTTTCAAGGATTCTTCAAAGTTTCTAATAATATCTCTTCACTCCATGGTCCCATCTGTTGAGCAAAAGAAAGTCTTCAAGCGGCCACCTCCAGGTTGCCGAAAGATAATCCTCTCCACCAATATTGCTGAGACTGCTGTCACCATTGATGATGTAGTGTATGTTGTCGATAGTGGTCGAATGAAGGAGAAGAATTACGATCCTTACAATAACGTCTCAACCCTACAATCGTCATGGATTTCAAAGGCTAGTGCAAAACAGAGAGAAGGGCGTGCTGGTCGCTGCCAACCAGGAGTTTGTTACCATCTCTATTCAAGATTACGAGCAGTATCTCTTCCAGAATTCCAAGTGCCTGAAATAAGGAGAATTCCAATTGAGGAATTATGTTTGCAGGTATCTATCTCCTGCAATACTTATGCATTTGCTATCACGCTTACTCCTTGCTTGTGATTAGTTTTGTGCTTTTAATGAAATGTGAGCCCTAGTGATGCAGATGTTATCTGGTCTTACTGAGGAGGATAATTAGAACCTAAATATATTGTACTCCCTCCATTTCATAATATAAGTCGTCTTTTGACTTTGCACACATATTTAGAAATTATAAAAATGAAGAAAATAAGGTAAAATTGATAAATATAGCCTTAGTTATTAAATGTTACAGTCTAGAGAAACAAGGAGTAAATACAAGAAAAAGGGAAGGGATAAAGTGAACCTACAATAAATGCTTCTTGGAATAGTTGTGTGCCTTATATTATGATATAAAGATAAAGTAAAATTTAAAGTCTTATATGGTGAAATGGAGAGAGTAATGATTCTTGGCGTTTAGTGTATGAAGGAATTTTCTTAATTATGTAGGCCTCTGTTTGAAATTACTTGTCACTTGTACTATTCTTGGATGTATGAAAAAAAAAAAAAAAAATGTCACTATTTTGAATAGTAATAAATTGTACGTTTGTTTCTTAGTTTTCTCCCTTTTCTTCTTATTCTCTGTATGCCAATTTTTCTCTATCAACTGGGGTTTCCTATTTAATTTTCCTGAGACTTTCCTGTTACTTTATATTCTGTGAAATGATAGATCATATAGAGTTTGTTGCTCTCCAAATGGCGTGAGAGATATTTCAAAATTAGCTTATGAATGACATCAAGCTTTATTCTGATTTTTCGTCCTTGAAATGTATTCCCTCCTAAATTTTAAGTTGAAATTTCTACATGGACTAAATTTTGGAGATTAAAGAGTATCATGATAACAATCTCAGCAACCCCTGAACATAAAGTAAGAAAGGAGAGAGTGATTCTGTAATGTATTATTTGGTCTCAGGTGAAAATGCTTGATCCAAATTGCAAGATAGAAGAATTTTTGAAGAAAACTCTAGATCCTCCGGTATCTGAAACTATAAAAAATGCTATTGCTGTTCTCCAAGATATCGGTGCTCTGTCACTTGATGAGCGACTGACAGAGCTGGGGAATAAACTGGGTTCCTTGCCAGTCCATCCATTAACCAGCAAGATGCTATTCTTTGGTATATTGCTGAATTGCCTGGACCCAGCTTTAACTCTTGCATGTGCTGCTGATTATAGAAGCCCCTTCACTTTACCCATGTTACCAGATGAAAGGAAAAGAGCTGCTGCTGCAAAAGCTGAGCTTGCATCATTGTATGGGGGAGATAGTGATCAATTGGCAGTTATTGCAGCATTTGATTGCTGGAGAAGTGCAAGGGAGAAGGGTCAAGAAATGCGGTTTTGTTCTGAATATTTTGTCTCCTCGAGCACCATGTTTATGTTATCTGGTATGCGTAAACAACTTCAGAATGAGTTGATTAGAGGTGGATTTATCTCAGATGATGTATCTGCCTGTAGTATGAATGCAAGGGATCCAGGTATAATTCGTGCAGTTCTTGTCGCTGGTTTGTATCCAATGGTGGGAAGGCTGTATACACTGCAGAACAGTGGTAGACGGTTTGTTGTGGAGACTGCTAATAGTGATAAAGTTCGTTTGCATCCTTCCTCGATAATCTCCAAACTATCATTTAAGAAATCTGATGAGCGCCCTCTACTAGTATATGATGAGGTAACTCGGGGTGATGGCGGCTTGCACATAAGGAACTGCACTATCATTGGTCCCCTTCCTTTATTACTATTGGCAACAGAAATTGTTGCCGCTCCAGGAAATGAAGATGATGATAGTGGAAGTGATGCTGATAGTGATGAAGGTAGTGATGAAGGTGAAATGGAGACCTTTGAAAAACCGAGCAAACAGGGAGAAAAAATCATGTCTTCGCCTGATAATTCGGTTACTCTAGTTGTTGATCGTTGGCTCTCATTTGAGGCAACAGCACTTGAAGTTGCTCAAATATACTGCTTGAGGGAGCGGTTAGCGGCTGCCATTATTTTTAAAGTAAGTTGTTGCATTCATGTTAAATGTTGCCCTCAATTCAGCCATTGTGAACTTTTACTAACTCCTCGTTCATATACCGCAGGTAGCAAATCCAAGAAAGGTTCTTCCCCCGCATCTAGGAGCATCCATTTATACAATTGCCTGTCTTCTGGCTTATGAAGGACTGGCTGGGCGTTTACTACCTGCAGAATCGGTGGACGCTTTGACTTCAATGGTAAATGCTACTGAGCTTGGAAGGTCATCAACAGGGAAGAAAAAGACGCATCAGGCTCCAAATAGCTTCCCCAATTCACGAAACGAGCAAATCAGTGGCCAGATTGTACAAACAAATTTACCACCTGCACAAGCAAGGCAAATGCTTGTGCAGCCATCTCTAACCCCAGCACAAGCAAGACCGACTTTGACCCCAACACCTTTTCAGCGGCCTTCACCACCAGTACAACAATCAAGGCCAGCTCCAAGACCTGGGGTTACTAGTCTAGCTCAACATGGCTCAGACCTGTATGGCCCATATGGACCAAGGGGTGATTCATTGAAGCGACCACGTGGAAAGAAGTCTGGCTGAGAGTTGTGATTGTTGTGCTATATCAAAATACTGCACCTGGAGTTGGTTCAGAGGGATGGTCAAGTCGGTTCATATCTTATGCCTTCTGTCGCCGTGCTGGTTGGCATTGCTGAATTCATGAACCTATTTTGGGTACAGTGGTGGGAGCTTTATCGGGGCAGTTGGTTCTGAATTCAGTTCATGAAATTGTTAGATGTATCTCGAAGAGGTCCATTTACCCCATTTGTGGTAAAATGCACCTCTCTTATAAAGTGCCTTACCTTTAAATGTTGTATATAGCTCGCAGAATTACAGATTGATAGTGAGACTGGAACTGACCGGCTAGTTCTATTCTGGGGCAAATTTTGGCTTCCCTCAGAGTAAGCAGAACAAGCACCACTCTAAGAAATATCAATGAAAATCTTATTATTGTCAACTATTCTGTCATTTTTTTCGGCAGCATTATATTTTGATGTTTTTTTTTTTTCTTTTTTTTTTCAATTGTAAATCAATGTTGTTACAGTTTGTTAGTAGTTTTTATAGGGAGTTTTTGACAGTGCGTATTCATTCCTTGGCTGAATTTTTATGGCCCATCAGTGCTTTAGCGGTTATTGTCTGGAGTACATCAGGAATGTAATATGGAATCTAAACTTTAGTCTGGGACTGTGACTCTGAAACCTACTCGTTTCTGGTGAGAATTCCTGGTGAGATTTGTTATGGAGTTTTTAGCTTTTGAGATTTGAGATGATCGTAAGAATGACACTGAAGAAAAGGAGGAACTAGGTTGGCATTGGGCCTGATCAGTATACCTAGTGTTTAGTTCGCCAATAGTATATGAACTGAACTGAGCTGAGATGAATGAATAGTAATACGTGAGAGAAAAAGTGCATGGCTGAATAAAATGACTTGAATTGAACTAGGAGTGTAGTAAATACCACCCACACATTTAGTAAATACCACTAATTTTATATCCGAATAGACCAAATTACCCCTACTTTTAACTTTTCAATCCCTGTTCACAGCTCTGCCCACTTCCACCATCACTAGCGCCGGCTCGTCGGCAACACCTGCACAAAACCCCCACAGTCATCACAACCACCCATCCCTGGCTCGCTGCCTCCACCTTCTCCACCCAAACCACCCCCTCCCCAAGCACCCCACTCGCTTGCCATCCCGAATGCACTAGAGGAGGGCAACTCCTAGCTGCGGAGCTCCTCGAGCGCTGCGCCTTGGTGCGGCGCTCCTCGAAATCTCGATTGTCATTTTCTCTTAAAGATTTTGCATTTCTTGGTGGCTATGTCCTTCAGTAACTTCTTATGAATTAGACCCACTTGAATTAGAGTTCGAAATTGGACAAATTGATTCAATCCCACAATTTTCTGATTTTTAGTTTATATATATTATATGTATAATATATTTATATATATATATTTTTGGTATTGAATGGTTGTTTTATACACTTTAATTACTGAAATCAAGTTGTTCTCATTGTCATTTTACCTATTGTTTATTAGCTTTGATTGTAGTTGCTGTTGAATTGCCAAAATGTTTTGTTATTGAATGGTTTGGGTTTGAATGGGTTTGGGTGATGGAGAGAGGAGAGAGGAGAGAGAGAGATGGAGGACAACGAGTGGGTTGGGGTCAACACCGGCGTCGGCCGCGTTTGGGTGTTGGGATTGGAAGAGCAATGTGGGGGTGGGATGAATGTGGGAGGCTTCAATGGAGAACTGACAAAACAGCTTGATTTCAATTGTGAATGGGATGGTTCCCAGTTGAGTGATAATGAGATTCATCATGGTTCAAATATGAAACAACAGGGGAGGGTTATGGGCGGGAAGCTCATATGGGAAATTGGGGAGGAGAGAGAGGGTGTGTGTGTGTGTTAAGTTTAGGGTATTTTGGTCTCTTTTCTACAAAATTGGATGGTATTTACTAATTATTGGGTGGTATTTACTAGTATTGTAAAAAAAAAAAGAAAAAAAAGAAATTGACAAACCAATTGCCTTTTGACTATTAGTCAACTCACGTGACCTGATCCACCCAACCGTTGATTAAGCACGTGACCCCCCTTTTCCCCCACAAATTTGAATTCGGACGCAGCGCCTCTCTTCCAATTCAATTTATTAAACAAATACTACTCCACTACTCATATTTCATTTCATTTCATTTTTGGTCCGTTGCTCCATCTTCATTCTTCCCCCTTCCCCCTTTCAAAAATTTTCATTTCAAAAACACGAACGCCCTTTCTCTCTCCTCCCACTCTCTTTCTCTCTCCTCCATCGCCGTTCTGCCCTCCTGCCCAGCCTCCATTCTTTCTCTCTCCTCATTCCCTCAGGTTTCTCTCTCTTCCCCTCTCTCTAATTTACATCCTGAATTTGAATTTCATTCAGCTCAATCTTGTTTCGACCTATCTACATTTCTGCATTTACGTTTCAATCGACATTTTTGGATCTCGATTTTTTAGCTTGCGAATTGTTTGCATGTTCCCTAGAATTTCCTCACATGAGACATCCGTTTTGATGTTTGAGGTTGTTTCTGCAAATTTTTAGGGTTTTTTTTTTTCCTTTCAAAATAGCGATTCGATGGAGAATGGTGACGGAAGGAGCGGTTCTTCACACGACAAGGAGTGTGTGAGGGTAGCCGTCAATGTGAGGCCTTTGATCACTCCTGAGCTGCTTATTGGTTGTACCGATTGCATCACCGTTACGGCGGGTGAGCCGCAGGTCAGTGAGAAACTTGGAGATAATATTGTGTGAATTTTATTGTTAATTAGGGTATATCTGTTGTTTTTGCTAGCTGTGTAATGTGCATTTTAATTAATGTTTGTAAAAATAGGTCCAAATTGGCTCCCATGCCTTCACTTTTGACTACGTTTATGGAAATGGGGCTATTCCATGTTCGAGAATTTTTGATGATTGTGTTGCCCCTTTGATTGATGCACTGTTCCGAGGGTACAATGGAACAGTTCTTGCCTATGGACAGGTTAGCTAGCTCTAGTTGAAGCAATTTCTAAGTTTTCTTTTTTGCTGTTGTCGTGTTCTTCGCTTGTGGGAGTTTTGGATTAGATAATATTAGCTGATTCCTGCTGTCTTCTTGTTGCTTAAGACGGGCTCGGGCAAAACTTACACAATGGGTACTAATTATAATGGTGAAGAGAGCAGTGGTGGCATTATTCCCAAAGTCATGGAGATGATTTTTTCTCGGATTGAGTCGATGAAAGGCTCTACAGAGTTTCTAATTAGAGTGTCGTTTATTGAGGTAAACCAAGTAGTAGTACTGTTGGCTGTACTTGATTGATTATTTTCCCCCAGCTATACATTGTGCTATGTATGTGACAAAGGCAAGTTTTTGGAATATCAGATATTTAAAGAAGAGGTATTTGATTTGCTTGATCCAAACCCACCAGCTGCTTCTAAAGGCGAAGGGAATTTAATGACGAAGCCCACGGGGCCAGTTAGAGTTCCCATACAAATTAGAGAAACAGTGAATGGTGGGATAACACTTGCTGGTGTGACGGAGCCAGAAGTGCGGTCAAAGGGAGAGATGGCTTCATATTTGACGCGGGGGTCTCTAGCTCGTGCTACTGCCAGTACAAACATGAATAGTCAATCAAGGTACAATAGAGATAGATTGTTTTAATTCTTTAAGACTTTTTTTCATGCTTATAGATATGTGCCTGTGGCTACGAAGCTGACTTTTTGAGTAACTAGTTACTCTTTTCCATGTTTAATGTTCTGAAAGATAACAGTCTCCTGTGCTGCATCCCGGTTGCTTGTAGCTTTGTAATCTCATTTCGATTCATTAGAAAGGAGTACAAATCATATGTTATAGCCATTTGGTCTTAACCCATACAGTATTCTCTACAAATTGTCTCTTGGATGTTTAGCTCCAGGGACTGAATTTCTGTAAATGATAGATCTAATAACGTCAGCTTGTATAGACCCTTGGGAAAACTGTGCATGAGCTTGCAACAGTGGTTAAATAGGTGGTGATTTGTAGTGAAAGTAAAGTAAATGCAACTTTGCTTTCCAATGTGATTGGTATGTGCTAAACTGGATTGGTGCTTTGTTAACCAGGGTTGTTCATAAGTCATACAATTGAGAGAGAGCAACTTTGATAACTGCTTTTAATAGCAAGAGTAGTATAAATATCTGCATTGCTGCTCTACTTTTTAGTGAACTACTCTTCCATGTTCATTTGTTGTTATTTTCCTCTTTGTCTCATAGAAGTTTGTGCTTTCTTTCAGTCGATCACATGCCATCTTTACAATATCTATGGAGCAAAAGAAGATTGCTCGAAGTTCAGTAGGGTCACATGATGATTCTGGTGATGATATATTAAGCGCTAAACTTCATTTGGTGGATCTTGCTGGTTCTGAACGGGCCAAAAGAACGGGTGCAGATGGGATGCGGTTAAAGGAAGGTATATGAATGATAACCTATAATATATCTATTGAAATTGGGATCAAATTGAGCCCACAGACCTGTAGGAAAGTATGTATTGGTCAAAGTGAGAAGGATGGTACATTAATTTTACCTTGTGACTTTGGTTGGCGGAACAACCTACAAACTGAATATCACTGTTGGTGACTGGCTGATTGCTTAGATATTTGAACAAATTACGTTCCATTTTTGCTTGTGATAACCTATGAATTGATTTTGACCAGGTGACTGTTGGATTTTATTTTTTTTTTTGAATATTTGATGTTGGGCTTATTTGTTTGCATTTTGCTGTTGTATTGCTCTCTGTGCATTAGGAATTCATATCAACAAGGGATTGCTAGCCCTAGGGAATGTGATCAGTGCATTAGGAGATGAAAAGAAAAGGAAAGAAGGGGGGCATGTTCCATATCGAGACAGCAAGCTGACGCGCTTGTTACAGGTAGATATGTCTTTCCTGTCTTATACAGCGTTGTTTTGATGCCACATATTTCTATTTGTGTTTGTCTCGCGTAAGATTCAACTTCTTTTGTAGCAATTTAACATTGTTTTTGAAAAATAATAAACAAAATTCAGATGTCCAACATCAACTACATTATTGTAAACAAAATTTCATCATTGCTTATCATGAGTTGTATCTGATTTCTACAAAATGATGTGTTTTTTTGCTGCACTACGTTGTATTTACTAATCACTGTTCATGACATAATTACTAGGATTCGCTGGGAGGAAACAGCAAAACTGTGATGATTGGTATGGGCTATTCATTATAACTGTGATATAAACCTCATAAAAATTAAAGTAGAACCTTGATTTTGTCTTGGAAGTCTTATGATTGTCTTTTTTGTTTTCTCTATGTAGCTTGTGTTAGCCCTGCGGACACAAATGCAGAGGAAACTCTCAACACACTGAAGTATGCAAATCGTGCTCGTAATATTCAAAATAAGGCAGTTGTAAGTTTTCGTGTTGCTATGCTTCTTTCCTCCGGTGATATGTGGTTTTGTCTTATCAATCTACACTCAACATGCAGGTAAATCGTGATCCAGTTGCAGCTCAGATGCAAAGAATGCGCAGCCAAATTGAGCAGCTTCAAGCAGAGCTTGTTTATTACCGTGGTGACTCGAGTGTATCTTTCGAGGAGCTTCAGGTAGTATCCCTTTGTAAAACTTGAATGCAAGGGTTAGCATAACTTGCTGAAATGCTAATGTACTTTGATTTTTCAAAGATTTTGAAGCACAAGATATCATTGCTTGAAGCAAGCAATGCTGAGTTGCAACGTGAACTTCAGGAACATCGCATCAGTTGTGAGCATTTATCTCAACGCGCTCTTGAGGCTCAGGTGCGTCTTAAATGTTAGAGCTTATAATCTTGAAGTAAGTTTGGTAGTGAGTCAATTTGTGCTATAGTTGATCTTGTAACTCTGCTATACAGGTTGAAAAGGACAAACTGATTTTGAAACTTGAAGCAGCTAGGAATGGGAAGTCTTGGGATGAAATTGATTCTCAGGAAAATCAGGCATGGTTATCTGGTTTACTTTAGATAGTCTCAGAGGTAGGTCTCTGACCAGAATAATGTTTGATTAATGAGAGCCATTAAACATTTCACAGGAAGTTGATTTGGTAAAAGCTTATGTGGCGAAAATCCAAGACTTAGAGCGCGAGTTGGTGCGGCTACAAAATTTCCATAGCTTGAAGCGTGATGGTGGCCCTGATTCTTTTGACTCAGACGACGAAGTTCTTCCTTCTAAAAATGCTTACTTTGCTAGTCTTAGTGAGCTTTCATCTATTTCTGATGAAAAAGAGACAACAGGTAGCTTTAATGTTATTCATGTCTTAAATTGGTAATTACTAAGGATTTGACTTCTGTCTAGTTTTTACTTTACCTAGCAATTGGTAGGTTTCTAGTGCTGTCTAAATATTGGCTTCTCATTAAAGTAAAACACATATCATTTTTATTTAGGTGATGAAGTTGATGAGAAGGAGCAAGAACATTCCTCCCTACAAGAACAATTAGACAAGGAACTGAAGGAATTAGATAAGAAGCTGGAACAAAAGGAGGTAAGTTTATTTTTTCTATTTCATCCTCTGTTTCTTCTCATTATGTTCAATATTGAAGCCTAAGCTATGTTTGACTATTTTCTCTTTCTTCTTTATATTCGTTTTGTTGCTGATAAGCCAATTTTGAGATCAAAGGGAGGTGAATGGTAGTTATGTTAACTTGTAGCACTTTACAGTTATGCATTGTGTCTTCATTGATTTAATACTAAATGGGAAGTACTTTGAAATAGGGAGCTAAAGCTCATGTAGATTTCCAGATAGATCCAAGGACTGTTGGACTTGGTAATGGCCAGCTTCATCATAGTTCTAGTTCTGCAATTATTAATTTATTATTTTTGCCTATTTCAGATTAGATTGAACCTAAACCAAATGACACAAATATTTTGGTGAGGGTTTGTTGGACCTTAGAATATTTTGACCTGGATTTTGACTAGATAATAAAAAATCAGAATGTTTAAGTTGGAATTCAGACTTGGGGGATGACCAAGCTGCACTGACCGACTTACACCGGCAATTTGCCTTGGGTGGTCTGTCCTTGTGTGCTGTTGGTTGAATACTATTGTTCATTTACTAATAGTTGTTGAAGTCCTTTACTATTCCACTCTTATACTTGGGTCTAACTTTGCTTTGACGTGTGCTAATTAGGCTGAAATGAAACGGTTTGCCAATGGTGATACCTCAGTTCTGAAACAACACTATGAAAAGAAAGTTCTGGAATTGGAACATGAGAAAAAGGTGTTGCAGGTTAGTATTGGATATCAGTTGTGGATTTCATTCGCTTGGAGTTCTGTTCTCTCAGTTTTCATCCATTGGCAGAGAGAAATCGAGGAGCTGAGGCATAAGCTTGGTAGTATTCCATCCACATCTGATGATGGTGCAAAAAAGCTCAAGGACGAATACCTTCAAAAGTTGAATGTTCTTGAATCACAGGTGAGTTTTGTAGTTTCTACGTCCTGTTATAGTTTATAATCTTTATATGCAGTTTTTTTTTGGGTTAAGCGATGTTCTGTTCAACAGGTTTCAGAACTGAAAAAGAAACAGGAAGCTCAAGCTCAACTGTTGAGACAGAAACAGAGGAGTGATGATGCAGCAAAGCGGTTGCAGGATGAGATCCAGCGCATAAAGTCTCAAAAGGTTAATTACGGTTCACAAATTTGTTGTTATGGAATGGGGGTTTGAGTGGGTGCCTGGGTGGGGAATACTTCATTTTTTTTGAAGTTATATCAAACATTGATGAGTTCGTTATTTTGTCAACATGGTATCCTGCGCAGGTTCAACTGCAAAACAAGATTAAGCAAGAGTCGGAGCAATTTAGGTTGTGGAAGGCATCACGGGAAAAAGAAGTGCTTCAGGTAGATAAATTAGTACATGCTTGGTTTTAATTTTCACTTCTATTGCTGCTTCTTGCACAAATTTATAAAGAGGATTGAAAATTGAGTAGATATTAAAGCACTGATGTTATGAAATGCCGGTTTTTCCTTCTTTGTTCAAGTCTTTTGTTACTTAGCTTGAGATGAGAGTAGTGGTGTACATTTGCTTCTTATTTTCCCAATTAATAGACAATAAAAATGTAAACATGTTCATTTCTCGTTCTATCTTAGTTGAGCTACAACTTTTTCTTCTAGAGTAAAGTTGATCCATCCTTTAACAAAGTGAATGAAGTGTTAGAAATGGAGAGTTATGTTTGTATCCCGCTCCATTTTAGATTTCGGTAAAAGGACCTTGCAATTTTCCTTTTCTGTGATTTACTTGGATTATAATTTATGTTTTGAGGAAGGTATTAATTTTATTTTCTTCATAAATTGTTGCCCAACAGCTGAAGAAAGAGGGAAGGAGGAATGAGTATGAGATGCACAAGCTGTTGGCTTTGAACCAGAGGCAAAAAATGGTAATGTGGACTTGTCTCCCTTTGCTTGGGTCTTGAGGATTGTCATGCTTAAATTTATATTTATATGTCAGGTTCTGCAAAGGAAAACTGAAGAGGCTACTTTGGCTACAAAAAGATTGAAAGAGCTTCTTGAAGCTAGAAAGGCTGCATCTCGTGATGGTGAGATCAAAGATAATTTTGACCAATGATTGACAGTTATTCCTATATGAGTCTTCTAACTTTTGTTCATTTGTGCTTGTCTCTCCTCTCACCCAGCTTCCGGGAATGCCAATGGTCCTAGTGTGAAGGTACGTTTAATTTGGAGTAATATTTTTGCCCCTGGATTTTTGCGTATTATTGTGTGTACCTGCCTCCTTTTGGAAATTGTAATAACCTTTAGCTTGCTGCTAACATATGTTTATGTCTGTAGGCATTGATGCAAGGAATTGAGCACGAGCTTGAAGTCACTGTAAGAGTACATGAAGTTCGCTCCCAATATGAGCGCCAAATGGAAGAGTGAGTTTTGTTTTCTTGATCATGTCTTAGCAACTCCTATTGGCCTTTAGTTGCCTTATTCAAGTTTACTGGTAATTCTTGCTCTAGTATGCCTTGACTTTATCTGAGATGACAATCCTTTTTCCTTCAATCTAGACTTGTAACTTTTGAACTCATATTCTTGAACTCCTTATTCTGCATGAAGGATTTCTTTTTAGTGACTCATCGTGGAAAGGTAAAATGTTTCTATTATTTGTAGCTATACTTCCAAAGTGTTTCAATTAGTTTTGTGCTAGCGAGATGCAGGATTTCCTTCAACCTTGTATGATATTGTCCATGAAAAATAATGCCATATAATTTGGGCCATGGCCAATTTTATTAAGTGAAGAATATATATTAGTGCCACGAGGGGATTTAAACCATACAGTTTTTACAAATTGAGAAGGCATGAACTAAAGAAGTCAAAGGTGGATACTCAAGTAACCAAGCTTGGGAAAGTACATTGATACTCTCATTTCTATTAGTGCTAATATTGTAACAAGAATTACTCATCGCCTTTCTCTTATGGCTATCTCTGGTGGACCTCTGTAGCTTCCTCTCTTGACTTTTACATTTAGATGAAAACTAGTATGGTGAGATCGCTTCTTTGTTTGTGGTTAGTGGGTATAACTTATAAGGATTTCGGATGGTTTGATGAAAGAGTTACATTTTTTCAAAAATATTTTGCTGGTGAGTCCAAGTTTCTGTGCCGAAGTGTATGGTTGTATGCATGTCTACGGCCATTTATTTGCCTCTCTGATCTCCCTTCAGCAGCTTTAAGTTCTATTGCCTTGACATGCAATTGATTGCGTAAATCTACTAGACCAGATTTTCTTGTTCAAATATTTTTTAGCACATTTGACTTAAGCAAACCTATTCTGCTGTTCCAGGAGGGCTAAGATGGCACAGGAGATTGCAAGGCTGAAGGAAGAGGCAGAGACGATTAAGCAGAATAAATTAAGGTGCGGAAAATATTTTGCACTGCAAATCTGGACTTTTTATACTTCTCGGTTATATTGTTGGATGCTTAATTGTGCATGGATTTCTACAGCACATGTCCAGAAACCATGTCCCCTGGTGCAAGAAATTCAAGGATATTTGCACTTGAAAATATGCTCTCCACTTCTTCCAGCACCCTAGTCTCGATGGCATCACAATTATCTGAGGCAGAAGAACGGGAACGTATGTTTAGTGGTAGAGGGCGTTGGAACCAAGTCCGTTCTCTGGCTGAAGCCAAAAGTTTGATGAACTATCTCTTCAATTTAGCCTCATCCTCCAGGTACTGATTGTCATTTAATATCACTCTTTACATTTAAGAAGTTGAAGGGATGGGTCTAGGAACAAGTGATTACATCCTTGATATTTCATATGGATTCAGTGTATCATGAGTTCATGACTCATTTTCTTTGAACTTTCTTAAGTTGTGGCTGAAGCATAAAACGTGTTATGTGCACTTCAAAATGTTGAAGAGAACATTCATGTTATGGCTATTGATTGTTCATCACAGTTAGCAAAATAAGTATGATATTTATATTATCAACAAGCAAAATGATGCTGCTACATTAATCCAAAGCTAATGCTCTGGTTTCTAAAATAGATGCATGGTACGCGACAAGGAAATTGACTGTAGAGAGAAGGACTCAGAGATAAAGGATTTAAAAGGGAAGGTAGTCAAGCTCAGTAGTTTGTCTAGACAACTAGAAAAGCAAAACACAGACCTTACGCATCAAATACAACAGGTTAGTGCTTCCTTTTTTTTTTTTTGTTTTGTTTGGGTGCTTATTTCTCTTGTGAAAGCCATGAATTGTTGGTGCATAGTTTGAGCAAACAGGATGACTATATTGCATCATTGTTTTTTTCGGTACAGCAAAATGCAGTCATTTCTCGGTTCACATGTGAAAATAATGGTGGGCGTACATATGACTTGCGGCAGGTACATCTCCTTCCAATTGTTTAATTTTTCTATATTTTTAACAACTATCCTCTACGGTTCCAAAATGTTCATCTAAAAAGAGAAATAACTGCTACTATGAGTTTTAATTATGCTGTTCCATGCTCTTGTTTTAGGGTCTTAGAAGCTCAGGTTTCTTCAAGTTTGCGGACCATAGTTTGGAGTTGGAAGACATGGACACATCTGAATCTGAGCATTATAATTCTGGTGATGACTCCGCTGATGATGAATGGGTACATCCCATGTTTATAGTAGACAAAAATTCTAGGAAAGGAGGTCGATCAAGGTCTGGATCCCACTCACTAACCTCTGATGGTGGCAGCTCAGCTGATACTGTCACGTCCCAAAAAGAGAAACCAGAACAGGCTGTTTGCTGCTCATGTAGCAAAATGTCCTTTTGTAAAACCTTAAAATGTGAATGCCGTGCTTCCGGAGGCAGCTGCACAGCTTCATGCGGCTGCTCCTCCAAGAAATGCAGTAATAGAGAAGCACAAGTTGAAGTGGTTGATGATACAGCACAACCAAAATCTACCTGCAATGAGAATGGCTCACTCCAGGATGAGCTAGATCTTGCCTCTCAAGGTGCAGCACTACTTCAAACTGCGCTTTCTGAACTCCCTACTGAGCAAGCCGTAGAAAATCAAGGCCGAAGGAAGCCTTTGGCGGACATTGGAAATACAACTGTATGTTGTTTCAACTCTGGTTGATTTAGAAGCTTTGATAGTCTTTCTAAATGTCTTAACCAAAGTCTCACCATGTAAATTTTCATAGTTACATGTAGAAAAGTTGATAAGCTTTGTTTTCATTTTCCTTTCTTGGAATTTGTTGCAGGCCAAATCAAATGCTCCAAAACCCATCCAGCGAAAGAAATGGCGGAAATCTGTGATTCAGCTCGTTCCTGCAACCCCTCCTGCCACGCAACTTGAAAATGTAGAACCGCCAAAAAATCCGGAGACCAGTACAGCTGAAGCAAACATCCCTTTGAAGTTACCAAGGGCCATGCGATCTGCTACTTCGAACAGCAACAACCTGTTGAGAGACAGGAACTCTGAACAGGGAGAAGAACCTGTTGTAAACAAGGAGTCCGGTGACCCTGCTCGAAGAAGTCCTGTTCGAAGAACAAAGAAGTCAGAGGAAAAGGAAAATTTCGGCCTCTAAGTTGATGGTGGTATCTTAGTCTAATACAATCTTGCTGACTTTAGATTCAACACATCACAAGCTTGCTTCCGGGAAAAGCTAAAGCTTGGAAGAGGATTGATCGATCCTCGAAAGATTGGACATTTCAAGTGTCATTAGATAGGGTTACTTTTCTGATTGGGGTTCAGAAAAATTCATGGTGGGTGATTCTTTGTAATGTTATTTTCATCTCAAAGTTGAGTGTGTGTTGATGATTTTCTAGGAAGTTTATCACCCTCATGTTGTATGTATGAGATTTATTCCAAACGCACACAAGAAAAGATTGTGATCATTCTTCAAATCTTAGGCCCCAACACAGAATCTGTTTATTTAGAAAGATGAAGTTTGAAGAATCTGTTTATATTTCAACTCGATATGGTTTAAGTGCATCACAGTGCATTAAACAGAAAAAGTTTGTATGAAATGAGTATAGAATTCTCAGTTTGCGATGGAATGAAAAATGAGACAACTTAGAATTTGAAAGCTTTATTTATTTTTCTATTTTTATTAATAGGTTCAAATGAACAGGATGTACATGTCACCGCAAACCAAACAGTACATCATTAAAGTTTCGACATATTCTTGCATCATTGAACACCTTGCCCCCACCTTCTAGGAAGGGTTGGACAAGAGTCCCAATCATGTGCAAATGTCGAAACGAACAATCATACTCCACAATTAAAAAGCTAAAACATCTACAACCAATGCCTAGATGAGACATTGACTGACGTAGAGATTGTATGCGGTTGAGTTCAAACCTAACACTCCACGGCCCACCTCTAAAAGCATTACACCAACTAACAACATTAGTCGAGTCAAACTCTACGATAAGGTTAAACTGAGACATACAAGCTTTCGCGGAGGATAGCTCCAAGGTAAAAAGAATAGATAGGACTTTAGCTTCATTGATTTCACTGCTCATAACTTGTTTAGAGAAGATACACAGCGAAAAGTCTATGGCCGCCTTATCCTTGACGAGGGAAGCATCAACATTCCATTTGAGAGACCCTACTATCGGAGCCTCCCAAGAATGACAAGTTTTAGAGCGCATCTCGGCACATGAACTTTAATACACTTGGGGTTTCTAACAATCTCATTAAGAGAGTATGAGAATCCTTATCCCAAACCTTGGTCCACCAATCCAATCGAAGAAGAATCCTGTCAAGTATTTCGTTGCTAGAATTTAAAAGTTTGGATAGCAATGAAAAATCATTTTTTTTTAGTAATTTGGTAAAAAAACATGTGAAGATTGCAATAATAAATTGGAGGGTCACTAGTCTAATTTATGTTGAGATTCTAATTCTATTTAAGTATATCTATTTTCTTAAGTCCACTGAATCATAAGAATATATGATATCGCATATAGTAGTGAAGCAAATGGATTCCACTATTAAAGCATGGCCTAAATTAACTTGTCACTGATGAAATATGACTCTCTTCCTAAATATATATAATAAAATGAGAATAAGAGATTTGGCCGTAATTTTAAGATATGGACGGTGCACATCATAAACATGATATGTGCATATATGGCCATACATGATTTACGATATTTTATCGTAGACTAAATCTATCAGATTTGTAACTACTAGTTTCCATGAGCATGAGATAGTAGAAAATCTCAAGTGAAAGCATTTATTGCTAAGGCATGCAAAGATGACTTGCATGGTCATCTA